>BQNB010052446.1:0-35644 GCA_026074375.1 Tanacetum coccineum
TCGAAATAATTTTTAAAGAGGTTAGATGAAGCATGGAATGAGTTAAATAGGTCTTCGCCAAAGATGTTGTTTAAAAGTATCCATTTAATGCTGAGAGAGGGCATAAAAGAGCTCATGGGGTTTTAAACTTTTAAAATAAGCTATTTTTTTAAATAAGTTTTTTTTGTCACACATGCTTATGAAAGCTTTTATAAGTCATAAGCCCAAGCCTATTGAAAAGAGGTTATGTGGGCTAATAGCTAATCAAATTACTTAAATACCCTTCAACATATAATGGATTATCACGCAAAAGCTGAAAATATATCTGAATTTGATTTGATGTATTTCTATATGATTTTATATTAATAAGCTTCAGCTCCAATTAATCGGGCAAACAACTTTATAAAAATATAAGATTCATCTTTTGGCTTATAATATGAGCTCCAACTCCATCTTCATCTCTAACTCTAACCCCAACTCTAGTTCGTTGGGCCAAACATGTTGGAATTTATCATATTAAACATGTAATATACAAGTAAAACGCGCAGGGATAAAAAAACACTGTTATAGCTTATATTAATAACCTAACTAATTACCTTGTTTACCTTTTCTTAGGTGATTATCAAAGATCAAACAAACAACTTTGGATATAGGCGAATAAAATTGACCACAATATATGACAACAATAAAGATTTTTACAGGAAAGAATCCTCTTTGGTTTACACACACTTTATTAGCAATTCAATTAAATGCTAGTCTTGATCACGTTTAACAAACCAAAAATTTGATGCTTAACCACAAAATCGATATCATTGTCACCTTAAGGGAGGGGGGGGGGGGATCGACCGATTTCATAAAAGGGAAGAGAGAAGAGAAGTTTGGCTTGTTAGCATTTCCAATATATGCAAAATAATGAATTATGGATTCATTATATACGCAACTAAACTTGGGGAGCAAGTAACAAGCCATAATCCTTATCTAATAAGAAAATCACCTCTTCCCTCCTTTCTCTTGTATGTGGCCGGCCAAAGGGGTGGGTTCTAGGACCTTCCCTTTGGTTGGTTTACAACTAAGTCCCTACACTTAATTGTTAACGAACGTTAGCCAATGTCCGTTAAGTAACTATTTAATTAACGTCCGTTATGTACTTTATCGTGAAATGCTAATCAATATATATATATATATATATATATTACATTGTGAAAATTGATTCTAAATTTAATGTATGTGACCCCATAGGCTCACATATTTTCCGGACATATATTATTTGTGATATGGACATATCCCAACAGCTCCCACTTGGACATGTCTCAAATAATATAATAACATTAGTAAGCGTCTAGCAACACGCCAATGCTCCCAAAAATACCTGAGCGTAGTTCATAAAGTCTCAGTTACTTGATTTAAGCATTTACAATCCCTTTGTTTCCGATACAATGTTAAAAATGGATATGGATCTAAGTCATTTTATTCTTTAACGATTCTGTTTCTCGTTTCAATTAATTAATCAAGATTACTAAAATTCATCGAGACATTTCTAGATTAACTTTGGGTGCAGCCACACATACATTTGATTAATCCAACGAGGGGCCAAGTGGTATCATTCTTCAATAGCTAGTTGAAGGAACAAATTCTATATTGAATACACGTGTCAGTCATATGCTTCACAACACTTCTGAAAATAGTCCTTATAACTATCTTATTCAGGATAGCGTTAAACTATAACAAGAAATGTTATCCACACATGCAAGACCTGCGTGCATCTCAAGTCTAAGGATTAGTAAAGAAATCACTTACAAGGTTCACTTAATGACACTAATCCATAAAGTGGTGATCTTGTTAGTTGGGGTAGTTTGATATACAAACATGTGAATATCATGTGAGTTTGTCGGACACATCCTTTAATATTCCAAGATTATTACCAATCACTCAAATTTGTCTTAATTCAACAATACTCCATATTGTTGATCGACAATGAACTAATTTAGAATAATAAAAATCATTCATGGATTAAACATGCAAATATAGGATACAATTAATATTAAATGAAAACAAACATACCAAGTACTTTATTTCCCTTATCCAAATACTAAAATACGGATCTACATGAAACTACTAGCTAAACGAAGTCAATGCTCCTAGCGTGTTGAGTAAGTTTTCCTTTTGGTAAAGCCTTTGTAAATGGAGCAACTAGATTGTTATCTGTGTAAACTTTGACAAGATTAATTTTACCCAATTCAATGCACTCGCGAACGTAATGATATCTTCTAGGATTGTGTCTGGCACCTCTCTGAACTCCTGGTTCGTTGGCTATAAGGATTGCAACATAATTGTCGCAATATATCTTTATAGGTTTGATATTTGTGGGTACAATGCCAAGCCCGGAAATAAACTTCCTAATCCAAACAGCTTCCATTGCTGCTTCTAAAGCATCTATGTATTCAACTTATGTAGTAGACATTGCAATAGTACTTTGCTTGGAGCTTTTCCAGTCTACTGCGCCTCCATTCAAAATGAAGACGTATCATGTCTAAGATTTTATGTCATCTCTATCACTCTCGAATTCAGCGTCACAATACCAAGTAACTATAACCTCCTCTTCAAGATTTCCACCATAAACCAAGAACATATCTTTAGTATTTCTTAAAAACTTAAAAATATTTTTTATAGCAGTCCAGTTCTCTTCATTTGATTGTTGTAACCATTGCAAATTTCTAGACCGTTAATGTTCTGTCAAATTCTCAGTTTTATTAACTTTTATTGTTTCCATCAGGATCAGTGACCGTGGTAACGGTAGTCAATTCTTATTTTAATCATTAAATAGTTCTATTATTTCTTGTAAATGCTTATATCTATAATTGATCAATTTCTGGGAGGTTTTTTTGCAAACGGCTTAAAACGTCAAGCAACGCGTTCTGGCATGTCCATCCTTTATAAACTTGTTACTCCTTAGCTTTAGCGGTGGAGATGTATATCCTTGCCAAGCTTATGATAGAATACTCGTCACGACCGAGCAATTGAGCGAATTAGTTACATGTTACCACATAGATTAGTTGAGTGATTTGAGTGTTTTCATCTTCCTATTTCGTGAGATGTTTGGTTGTTTACTTGTAATAGATCAAAAAAGTGCTTTAACGGAAAATATCCTTAGGGATACATTTTTACAAACTTCTAAAGGCTACTTAAGGACAAGTAGGATTCAAGTGGGGGATATTTGATGACATCAAATAACATCTATTTTATAACATCATTTATCCCATGTTATTAACCCATTTTGTATAGTTATTGCAAAGAATTGTCACTTAATCGTTTATATTTGAGAAATGTAGCAATTATGGAGTAATTGGTGAAAGTTAGCAAAAGGCGCGCATTCTGGAGCTTAAATAAAGATATTTTAAAGATTACTATTCTAAAGACCAATACGCCGTATCCATCAAGGAAGATACGGCGTATCCGTACCTGCACTCACCAAAGACCATAGAGGAATAAAGATCAATACGCCATATTCAGAGAGACTCAATACGCCGTATTCAAGATATGGAATCAATATAATATTCTGGAAGATATCAAGTGTGGTCCATACTCCAAGAAATCCCCAATACGCCGTATCGAACACTTGGATACTCCGTATCCAACCGACTTCCAAACCTTATAAATAGAAAACTCAAAAACAATTTTTAAGTGTGCTAAATCATATTCTCGATACCTTAACCACAAAAGTTGATTTTCAGTGGAGAAAAAGAGTAGAAGAGGTCGAGCAACGTTATCAATTCTATAGGAGACAACGTGTAATTCCATATACTTTTGTAATCGTTCAGTTTTTGGTATCATTCGTTAACTCGGTTAGTTTACCTTGGCTAAAGTATTACTCTTGTATTGTTAGAAACAAAAAAGTCTCAGTCACTCGTAGTTGTTTAGTATTTGCTAGCTCGTTAATTAATGATATTTAATATAATCGGGCCGACAAAGAAAAAGCCAGAAAAGCCCATCCAAAGGCCCCTTTGAGGGTTATAAATACCCTTCACATGTCAAGGTTTAGGGTATGTGATGATCTCTGTAAACACAAAAATCATATCTCTTGTAAGTTTAATCATCCTTCATTAATTTTCTTTCCAGTTTTTCTCTTGATCTTTAAACCTCAATCTTTCTTGTGAGATGAATAATTATTGGAACCATCAATTGGTATCAAGAGCCTAAGTGGTAGGTGTTTTGATCTTGTGTGTTTTAAATTTTTTTACTATTCACGGTACTGTTCATCGGGTACTATTCATCGCAAAAAAAATCGGTTTTTTTTACACAACCGGATGGTGTCGGATCGAAGAGGTGCCACATTGTTCCCTTCGGGGAGTTCAATTGTGTTCCTGTAGCCCTCGTGGCTAGGTTTGGAGTAATCTCCAAGAGTACGGATAGGATTTGCGTCTCCCATGATGGTTGACGAGAATAATTTACGAAACAAATAACACGAAGAAAAGATAGACTACGAGAAAACTAATATAACGAAAATATAATCTCACTAGAAAGGATTCAAGCGAGTAGAACTAAGCTAAACTAAGTTTGTAACCTAACTATTCCCCGGCAACGGCGCCAAAAACTTGATGCGGTTGTCGTTAGACTTCAACAAGAAGTTTTACAACTCCCTAGGCAGTGTACCTAATCGTTGTAGCGTAGTATAGGCAAGACTCGAGGGTTATTATCGTTCTCTAGGGGAATAGGTTGGGAAGGCTCAAACAGGGCTTAACCGAGATCTACAGGATTGAAAGGAGATTATTTTTGTATTTTTATATTTTACAGAAAGCAATAAAATTAATAGGTTGAGAGGTTGGTTGATTAACTAATTAATACTAAATATATTCTATACTACTAGTGATAAGTTTATGATAAGATAGTGTTTTTACTTAATCATGCATTACTTATTAGATTGCTTCTCCTAATCCTGTTGCCTTGTCACACTCGTGATGATCTGTGTAAGTATTTCCTAAGTCATGAACGAATTATACGAACCCACCGTCTGTTTAATATTCCGTTAAGGCAACGCACAAGTAAGGTAGTATGAAGACTATTACAAGGCCCCTAAGAGTATATTAAATGCAATTGAAATATCTTAAGAGGGATCAACCATATTGGGGGTAAGGTAGTATGAATACTATTACCAGATGGTATCCTTTCTACACTTATCATGTTTCCCTAGACGTCTATGCCAATTTAATATCTTATGGGTAGTTTTTAAAGCCTAACGTGCACATTCATCACAAGAATCAACAGTAGAAGGATCTACAATCCAACTTTCATGGAATCATAAGTAAATACAAGGGAGGGTTTAGCCTAACATGTTACAAAGGAAGCAAGAACATAGATCAATCAAACCACACATAGACATATTGAGTGATTAAAGATAAATAATCTTACTTGATTAAAACATGGATTAAGGTCAGTTATAATAAGGTTTTTAAGCCCTAAAGACGGCCTAAAAGCTTACAAAGTACTTAGGGTTCGGCTCCCCAAAAGTTATACAAAGTTACACACTTAAAACCCTAAATTCAGTTTTGTATATATAGAGGAATCGTCGCGACGGCGTCCAATTTTAGTCGCGCCGCCGCCACGAGATAGAATCTTCTAGGTTTGATTTGAGTAGGTTACGTCCTGACGCCGTCGTTAATTCTCTGACGCCGTCACTAGATAGATCACAACGGCGTCGTTTTATGCTTGCGACGCCGTCTCCACACTCTATGAGCACGATTCTTCAAGAGATTTGGTGTAGGTCCGTAGTTTTGTCCGTTTCTTCTCCAAATGAGCCCAAGTCACGTGTATTTTCTTGAAATGCCATCCAAGTGCTAAAAACTTGAAAACAAACGATTAAACACATAATCTAGGCATATTTGCATGATTTAAGGGGTTAAATAACCCTGAAATAGTGTATAAAATGACACCTCATCAATAATCTTTAAGCTTTTGACTTATATATTCGCTTCCTCGATCCGATCAAAGAGCCTTTATAGTTTTCTCGAGTTGATTTTCTACTTCGTTTTAAATACCTTAAATGTTTCAAAGACTTCATGTTTATGTTCAAGCAAGTAAACATATTCATAACGACTTAGTAAAGGTTATGAAGTAGACAACTCCTTGTCTTGACACATGTCTAAGTGGACCACAAATATCAGTATGTATTAATCCAAGTAGAACAGTAGCCCTCTCCATTTGATGCGGAAAAGTTTTCCTTGTCATCTTATTAGATAAGCAAGATACACATTGATCAAAAGATTCATCATCCGTTGACGTTAAAAGCCCATCATGTTGCAGCTTTTCAATATGTTTCTTACTTATATGAGCAAGACGGCACTGCCACACATAAGTAGAGTCCAATTTATGCTTGACTCTTTCATTGCAAACATTATAAATAGAATTAACATTTGGCACAAGATTAAGCATATCAATTTCATAAATACCATCATGTGGAATAACATTAAAATAAAGAACATTATTCTTAAAAACTGAAGTACCATAATCGGTAAAACATTAAACAAAACCATTGTCAACCAAATGAGAAAATGAAACAACACCTCTAGTTATAGTAGGTACATAATGACAATTCTCTAAAAAAATAACTAAGACATTAGGTAAAACTAAGTTAAAACTTCTAATAGCTTCTACTTGTGCACGAACACCATTGCCCACGTACATATAGACAGCTCCGTGTTTCAACTTCCTTTCTCCTCTAAGTCCATGAGTAGTGTTACGAATGTGAGTACCACAACCAGTGTCATACACCCAACATTTATTAGGGAAAGAAAATAATTCTATAGTGAAGATACGTGAAGTACTAATAGAACCAACTTATTTCTTCTTCTTCATGAACTCAATAAGGTAGACAAGAAAATTCCTTCTCCAGTGACCCACCTCTTTGTAGTGGTGGCAAGTCGCATCCTTTATCGAGTGCTCTTTCTTAGCAGGTGAAGGGTTTTTAGGCTTAGGGGCATAAGCAAGCTTAAACTTGCCATTGCCTTTTCCTTTTCCCTTCCCCTTAGCAGCTTGCGGTTTCTTGTTGGGTTTCTGGTTTCTACCACCTTGAATCACAAGGACTTGTGGTGTAGCAGCCTTTTTTGGCAAACCCTTTCTCTCTTCTCTTCTTATATGTGTGAATTTATATAGTTTTAGGATTCCTACAATTTGTATGTTTAATCCTTGAATAATTTTATTATTCTAAATATGTCCATTATCGGTTAGCAATATGGGAATATTGTTAAATTAAGACAAATGTGAGTGTTTGGTTATAGATTTTGAATCTGTGGATTGTTCCCGCCAAAATCATATGTTATTCATAAGGGATGCATATTAGACACCCTCAACTTTCGTATATTTACTTTTGGATCCTTGTCATGAGTAAGATATCATAAATAATTGTATTAGTCATCCTTAAACTTAAGATGCAAGTAAGTTTTTGCATGTGTGGATATTACTTTTTGATTATAAGTCAAACGTTATCCTGAATAAGGTAGTTTTTTTGGGTAAAGGGTTTCCCTGATAAATTGTATTACTCTAAAAAAACATTTAAGTATAAAGGATAATGGTGAAGTCCCTCATCACGGTCCATTTAAGGACACTCACAAGCATCAAAATGCTACTACCAAACCCCTACATAAGAATGACACGCCATTCTCATGACTACCAAGGAACGAAAGGAATAACATTTCCTAACACAAAGCCATCGGGATGGCTACAATCAGCTACTGAAATATTTCATCATTGGCTAACATAGACATATGTGTTAACTCTAAACATTGAAGCACAAGAAATAGAATAAGCATGCCCATGCTATTGTTTCAGCAGCAAGTTCCAATAAGCCTTCACAACTAACATCAATTTTGAATCAAACCAAAGACTTCGCAACCAGGCCAACAACAATACTCCTGATTGAGTAAAAAAAGAACCTGCTTTAGAAAATCCAGGACTAAATATCGCAGCAACATTCACATCATTCGTCTTCTCCTCAAAGTGAATGCATCTACGAGCCATCAAAGGTTTACTAATATTACCCAGAATTCTTCCATCTTTTGGCAAAACCACTCATGG
This sequence comes from Tanacetum coccineum, assembly GCA_026074375.1. Taxonomy (NCBI): domain Eukaryota; kingdom Viridiplantae; phylum Streptophyta; class Magnoliopsida; order Asterales; family Asteraceae; genus Tanacetum; species Tanacetum coccineum. The sequence continues at coordinate 8,047 of BQNB010052446.1, forward strand.
AAATATCTGTTTTCTTCAATCCAGCCCCATCATTATTCAAAGCACACATTTTACGATTAAGAAAATAGCAAGTATAAGGCCTCCTATGTACATTGGAAGCAGCAACACCCACCTTAATTTGGTCTGAACTCTTGCACTTTTTAGAATCATCCACGCTAAGACTGTGGTACATTAATGTGAGCAGACCCCATGTTATTATCAACATCAAAAGGCATAGACAACACCTTTCCATCCTAATTCAACCCATTGATATGTCTGCTTCCAGTTGTAACGTTACCAGTCCCACATGATCCCATATTGTTGGTACTTTTATCCATGTAATGAGATATGACGTTACCAGCAACATTAACACATCTAACATCCTCACTTGACCATAGGTGTAACCCTAGTTTGGATCCAGGATTAACACCCACTTCCATCTTTACCATACTCCTCAAAACCCACAAACATAAACAAAAACACAACAGCTACCCACGATTAGCAGAACCATGCTCCATCTCTCTAAACCTCACAAACAATAACCCCACGAACAATAACCCCACCACTGATAGTTCACAATAAAACCCTAGCTGGAAAGAAAAAACCAAACCCTAAAATATTAGGGTTTCGCAGCCGCGTAGAGATCCTGACTAGCGTCCAAAGAATGCACCAAAATATAGATATGAAAAAGATCCAATACAATAACCAACGATCGCAGCAAAACCCTAACAAGAAAATAAAAAAACCCAAACCCTAGTTAAACGCAACCAAATATAAAAATATAAGGATATGATCAGTATGGTTAGGTTTAAACAGATCGATTACAGGGAGTAGGGATGATTGTTGAACAATAAAGATCCAGATGATTTCTTAAAGATGAAACAATGAAAGTATAACGGCAGCCCAAACAATGAACCAATGAAATCCAAACCCTAAAAAAACCCCAATAATAATCAATCAAACCTTAAAAGGAAAATGAGATGCAAATAATAACCTGCAAAACAAGTCCAATCAGAGCCCAATGAATCGTTTATCAAAGTAACGACTTGATCCCTAAAAAGAAGAACCAAATCGAAACGCTAATAAAACCAAACAACGAACTAAGAGAGACAAAGATGCAGGGTTAAAATAAGAGCAAACCACGTCAATTTAGTGCTCAAAGATTAGATTAGGATAGGTTTATTGATAAAAAAATGAGTAGAGGGTGGCGTCCGAAAATCCTTTTTAGGGTTTTTAGAGAGAATATTTTCTCCCCCTAGGGGAGAGAATTTTTGGCTTTTGCTTATCTTGAATAAGGTAGTTATAAAGGCTATTTTTAGAAGTGACGTGAAGCAGCATCCACAACACTTATAGTCAATACAGAATTTGTTTTTCCACTTGCTTGTGCAATAAGATACTATTGGTCCTCTCCAGAATTAATCAGATTATTATATGGCCATACCCAAAGGGTACATCAAGATGATACTTGGTTACATTTGGTAAATCTGAATTAATTTCTATAACAAGAAACTAAATGGTTAAACTATATGGAATGAGGTAGGATCCATATCCATGGTTTAGCGGTATCTGTAACAAAGGGATGTTAATATCAATAAATCATTATACTGAGATGTTTTTTGAAACCACAACTCAAGTATTTCTGGGAACAATGGAGTGTTGCTAGACGCTTTTCATTGTTAGTTTAAAGTAATGTGCCACACTAACTCCCAAGCGGGAGCTGCTGGTTTGTGATCGTTACATTTATCATTTATACGATTAGAAATACATGAGCCTATCGGGAGCACACACGAATACACGAAGAGTACATTTATTACGTATTCAATGTATATAACTCGTGTATAATTATTAAATTTATAATATGTTTCACGAAATATATTTAACGACCGTTAGTTAACCGTTAGACATTATTAACTGACTAAATACTTGTTAAATACAAGAGAAGGACTTAAGTGTCGAAAAATGAATCCCTTGGACTCCCCTAAAGTGGCCGACTCCTTTGTAAGGATCTAATAGGGGGTGTGGTTGTCGGTTTTTGCTAAATTGAGGAAGTGGAGGATTAAACTTGCTAGACAAGTTTAGGTGCTATATAAAAACCCCTTAATCCCCTCATTATCACTTGATCAAAAACCCTACAACCAAAACCCTTGTAGGTTTTGGTACACCCTCCCACAAAGCAAACCAAAACCCTAAATTCTTTAGGGTATACTGATTATTGATTTTTAGTTCTTTAAAACTATATATATAATATAATCTAATAAAATATATATAATCTAGAAAAACAAAAACAACAATCAAAAATGCCAGGAGCAGTATAAACTATTCCCGGGTCGTTAATTCCCCAATGAGGTTGTGCTGGAAAATCGATACAGTCGAAGATTTGAGTTTGAAGGAGAGAATTGAATTGAGAGTGTGGGAAAGTCAAATTACACAATAACGAATAAAAACGTTTAAGAAAATCCTAAAAATTACGAAATTAAGCTGAAAAACGGGAGCACGAATCCCGAACAAAGGGGGAAAAACCTAAAATCTTTAAAATTAACCCTACGAAGAAATTTTCACTTCTAAACTACTCTACGGGACAAATAACGAAGAATGAAAAAGACTAGACCGAAAACGAGTTCGTGACCAAAAAGACTAGTCAACAAAAAAAAAACGTACCCCGACCCGTTCTTTAACAAAACAAAAATTAAAAAAACGAAAAGTTGTAAAAATGACCCTACGAAAAGTTTTAAATTTTTCCTACAAACTATATGACAAAATAAAATTTTCTAAAAAAGAAAAATATTTTTTTGATAATTTTTGTATTTTTTATGAATTTTTAAAACTTTTAACTAAATTAAATTGTAAAAAATAGTAAATGACTTCGAAAAATTCTGAAATTTTTACAAAAAATACTAGACACTTGCACAATCCTAAGAAAAATAAGAAACAAAAAGCTGCTTAATGAATAAGCCCGTAAATAAGCTGTTACAGCTTATAAGCTTATAGGCTGAAAACGTCTATAAGTATTAGAGCCCTTGGGACTATAACGAAAAAGTCCCAAGGGCGCAGCGGTAAGGGTGTGCACAAAGAGAGGTGTATCGAGGGTAGAGACCCGGGTTCGAGTCTTGCTCACCCGGGTCACCCCTTGTCTCCTTTTTTTTTCGAAAACTTCAAAAAGCAAAGTTGTTAAGCTCGTGGGGCTTAACAACTTTGTCAACTACGACTTTTTATGAAAAGCTCTCAATAAGCTTAAAAACAGCTTATAAACTTGACAGTTTACTTAAAAAGAGCTTAAAGCTAGAAAAATGCTAAGTCATTGGTCTTTTGAGGACAAAATAAGCTAACTTTAACTAATAAGCTAAAAAGGGGGCTTAATCTTTCCTAATAAGCACTAAAGTCTATAAACTAGAACTGAATAAGCTGAAAGAGCTTAAATGGACAGAAAATCTAAAGTTGAGCTAAAGGGGCTTAATGCTTAACTTGGCACTCAAATAAGCTAAGAAAATGATAAATAAGCAACCACAACCTAACACATTACCCTAAAAAACAACTAGGATCATAAATGAGCTTATGAAATAAGCTGAATAAGCTAAGAGATGAAATAAGCAATCCCTACTCTTAACACTAAGCTAAGACAGTGAAAGGGCTAGTTTAAGCTTAAAAATAAGCTATCTAATAAGCTTCTTAAGGTCTGAAACTTAAGGGGCTTATACAAGAGCTTATAGGCTCTTGAAATAAGCCAAGAACTTGGGCTTAAGTGCACTTAAAGGCTAAGCAAAAAGAGCTTAAAATCTCCCCTTTGCACCAGGGGAGATTAAGGCTACAATCAAAGGGCTTATTTGACAGCTTTTTAAAAGCTGTCAAATAAGCTCAAAATAAGAAATTAAGCTTAAACAGCTAAAAAGCTCTAGGTCATGGACTTGTGCACCAATTTTTGACTTTTATAAACCATAAAAACTTGCTGAATTTTGACAGTGAAAAAGGCTTTTGGTTTTTTAAAACTTTGACACTAAAAACACTTGGTGATTTTTGACTCAAAAGTCAAAAGACACCAAGGTGTTGACAGCTTGTTTAAGATACACAAAAGACTCACTTTTAGAAACCTCAACTCAAAATTCAAGTGCTTATGAATATAAGCACTTGTGGTGTTTCTTAAAAGTCACAGTTTTGAAGATGGTTTAAAAACTTTGAAAACAATTTTGAAACTAAAAAAAAAACTTTTAAAAACAGCTTAAATGAGCTTAACAACCTAAGCTAAAACTACTAAGTGACCATAACCCAAACATAAAACCTTTTTGACCCGTTTTGAGTGTTGACCCAAACATCCCTTAAGTTTTTGAAAGTGGTTTAGAAACTTATGAAAACTAAATTTTACTGAAACTTTTAAAAGTCTAAACCTACTTAAGCTATACTAAACAATAAAAAAGTAAAAAGCTGAACTAATAAGCATTTAAAAATGAGAATAAGCTTAGACAGTTTAAGCTAATTTTTGGCAGTTTTAGACAAATTGCATAACAATGAAATGAAAAGTACTAACAAACAAACTTAAGAAATTAAACACTAATAAGCATAAAAAGACAGTAATTAAGCTGAAAAATTAAGCTGAATATGCTTGTACGTACTGAAGTAAAATTTAAAAGATATTTTACCTTGAATCTTTGTTCAAAAGGGATCTTTGAAGACTAATAAGCTCTAAGATTTCCTAACCTTAGCTTACTAATTAAGCTTAACTAAGCTGAAAACCCAATAAGCCATCCACATCAGCTTATTCATCCAAGCTTTTTAATCCAACAGTTCCTTTGCTCTTTAAGTTTTGTAAAAAAAATGTGAACAGGTTATAACAATAGCTTTTATCAAAAGCTTAAAAGATTTTTTTTAGAAAGCACTTGAAATTTAGAACACAAGTAAAAAAAACTTAGCTGAATTTCATTAAAATCAAAGTACAAGTACAATAGCTAAAAAAACACTTAACTTGAAAACTACCCTTTAACTAAAAACTACTTTTTAAAAACTAAAAATGAACTACTCTGCCACAATGGCTTTTTACAAAGCTTTAAATAGGAAAAATTCGACTAGGTCTCTCTCCTCTTTGTCTTCTTCCTTTTGTGTTTCTTTGTAGACACATAAAAGAGTTGTGCTTGTTGTGAGAGTGCTAAGGAAAGCACATCCTGGCCCTCCATTTTTCTTGAAGCCCAAGTCGACAGCTATGGACCTTTGATCATATTTTTGTGTGGGTTTGGATTGCCAGCATGGCAATCCATGTGGGGGTGGGGTTTAAGGATTGTGAGAGGTTTGGATTTTTGTGGGAAGTCAACAAAAATGACAGGTTTTGTGGGGTTAGGGGTTTAGGCGGGAAACGAAGAAGATATACAGTATCTCAAACTGTATGGTTGAAGTTTGGGGATTGGGCAAAATTGGCCCCTCAAAGTTATATGGTTCATTGCACAATTCGTCCTTGTGGTTAAATAACTTTGGGGACTTGGCAAATTAAGTCCCCAAAAGTTATATCACCAATTGCACCCGTGGTCCTTGGTGGTTATAAGATGGAGGACTTGACAGTTTTGGTCCTTGGAGTATAACTTTGGCATTTAGGCAGTTTTCACCCTTGTCTTTATTTTTCTCTTTTCCTCTTTAAATATAAGTTTAGGGTTTGGCAATTTTAACCCTCAAACTTATATTTCTTCACATGTTGACTTTTGGATTTGTCGGGGTTGACTTGGGTTGACTTTTCCAGGCTTGGGCTTGGACTTTGACTTTGTCTTTTCCTGCTTTTCCATTCCGAGTCCGGTTTTGTCGATTTGGCTTCGTTTTTCGTCCTTTTCTTAGATATCCTCGTTCCTGCTAAATACAATTTACAATACAAGCGTATATTTGGCATTTTAAGGTTCGTTTTTTGGTTATTTTAGCTCGTTTTTAATAAGGTAAATGGTTTGGGTAATTAAACACATACAAAATCCCCCATACTAAGGTTTGCCGTGTCCTCAATCGCATTGCTATGATGTAAGCATTGGAAAACTAAGAATTCGAAATACCCTCGGAACTAATAAACCAGAAAAGTAGTAAGGGTTCATCGAGGAATTTAAAGTCTCATGGGTTTGAAAACCCCCAGTCTTTCCAATTTTTTTTTTATATGTACAACGTTTTCTTACCATTTTTTTTGTATTTTTTCATTTTTTCTAGTTCGTTTTGACTTTCGTTATTTTAATAACTTTGAGTATTAAAAGAACAAGTTGCTATTTCGATCGAGAATGCCCAAAAAGGTTAAGTTATCGTTCCCGACCTTTTCACTTATTCCAAAACCAAGCTTAAATCGATATCACTGTTAAGTATGAGATAAGGATTGCTATACACTACTCATATTTGCAATTTGTTAACATTTCACTCCGACAACTTTAATCTTTAATGTGTGTGTGCTATTTTGATTTTCAACCAGGGATCAATGTTTAAAACAATCTATGTTTCACGTACCTACACGAGAATAATGAGTTTAAGGCGAGTTCCATCCCTTGTGCGCTTTTCGTCTCGGCACATCACCACCTTGCGGTTAAGTGACAGGCTTTTGACACCCAAAGTGACTAGTATCGGGACTCACGGACCTTAGTTTCAAAAAACTCTTAGGTTTTTGTAAGCACGTAGCTTATAAATATTATAGCCAAAGTTAAAAAAGCATATTCGAGTTTTAACAATAAAAGAGATCTTTTATTCAACTTAACATTAACTATTTACGCAATGTAATCTTCGTTCCTTTTAGAAGTGCAACATCGGTTGTGAGCCGGAAGATCGCAGCAAAAACTTATATCAGATCGGATAATTATTTCTATGGATTATCTTTTAGAGGCCTGTAACATCGGTTGTGAGCCGGCAAGATACAAACAAACTTTTATCAACCCCAGTTTATTGTTTATTTTTATTATATTTTTGCATTTTTCATCATTTTTTTTTATTTTTTTATTTTTTTATATTGGGAAAACATCTTTTTGAAAAATTCAAGTATAAATTTGAACTAAGTCTAAAGTTTTTGCTATATACTATAAAAATTATTGATTTAAGTTTAATTTCCAAAAGTAGCACGTATTTAAGTCAGGTTAGAATTTTATGGGAGAAAAAGCGACAGATTACACACATGAGCTCTTAAGATTTCCAAATAATCCTTGTTTAGCATCAAATTCATACTTAACACTATCATTTTTCATTCTTCGCGAGTATTCGCGAACGCTTAGCCTAAAGGTTAAGGAACAAGCTAGAGCTCAACACGCTCGATCGGGTCAAAATTTATTCTTATTCTACCCAGCCGAAAAGTAAATTTGTGACAAAACACTTATTTTATTTAGAAAATTTTTAAATTTTTTTTTCATTTTTTTGAAATTATGGTGGTAAAATGGGATTCGTGATAACATCAGGCGCAGGCAAAAAATCATCGAAGATCCCCCCCATACTAGAACTAAACATCGTCCTCGATGTTTTACGAAGGGTTTCTACGTATATCCTAAGCAGTTTATGAGGTTTGCTTAAGATAAACGTTGTCAGATTGTTGGGGTTTAGGACTATCGGATGCCCAAGTTGAGCTGGGATTGTGAAGATCTTGTGTATCGAAGGACAAATAGCACGTGAGGACTTCAAAAATCCGGGACATCCCTTGGACAATACTGCACAAAACACACTCACGGAAAGGAAAGAGGCAGCCTCCTCACAACAAAACTAAAACACTTATGTTCGAAGATCTTGACTTACTGAAAAACTAAGCTTAAGCATGGGGTGCTCCCACGAAGCGCTTGTTTAGGGTACTAAGCTTGACCCAATTCCCTGAATTAGTTATCCTTAGGGAATGTTTGGAGGTCAGGGATATCCATAGCAGGGATATCACCTCCAAAGTAGTGCTTGAGACGATGACCATTTACTTTGAAGTTTGGCCCAGAGTTTTGAGATAACTCAATGGTGCCATATGGAAAGACTTGAACAATGGTAAATGGTCCTGACCAACGGGACTTCAAATTGCCGAAGAAAATTTTTAATCTTGAGTTAAAGAGGAGGACTTGATCACCAACGTTGAAAACGCGGTTTTTGATCTTTGCTCATGAATTTCTTCTTAGTTTTCTTTGTAGATACAAGGGAAATTTTCATAGGCTTGATCACGCAGTTCACTTAATTCATTGAGTTGAACTTTGCGTTGATCACCCGCGGTTTTGAGATCAAAGTTTACATGTTTAAGGGCCCAGTAAGCTTTGTGCTCCAACTCAATCGGTAGATGACATACCTTTCCATATATAAGCTTGTACGGAGTGCACCCGATGGGTGTTTTGTACGTTGTACGGAAGGCCCAGAGAGCGTCATCTAGTTTGTCCGACCAAGAGGCACGATTTTCGCCCACTGTCCTTTTAATAATTCTTTTTAAACCACGATTCGATACTTCAACCTGCCCACTTGTTTGTAGGTGATACGCGATGAAGAGACGATGAGTGACTCCATATTTAAGCATGACCTTTGTAAACTGGTCATTGCAAAAATGTGTTCCACGATCATTGATGATGGCACGATAGGCACCGAATCTGGCAAAGAGAGATTTAAGAAATTTAAAAAACTACTCGGGCGTCGTTGGTGGGGAGCGCCTTTGCTTCAACCCATTTTGACAAATAGTCGACCGCCACGAGTATGTATTTGTTTCCTTTTGATGATGGGAATGGTCCCATGAAGTCTATGCCCCAAACGTCAAAGATTTCACAAACTTGGATGGAATTTTGAGGCATCTCATCCCTTTGTGAAATTTTTCCTTGTCGTTGGCACGAGTCACAATTTTTAACCAACTCGTGGGCATCTTTGTATATTGAAGGCCAAAAGAATCCGGCATCAAAGACCTTTTTGGCGGTGAGATTTGCACCGTGATGTCCCCCGGTGGGTCCATTGTGGCAAGCTTCGAGAATGTCGAGAGCTTCTTTGCCGTGCACACACCGCCGGATCATTTGATCCGCACAGATTTTGAACAAGAAGGGGTCATCCCAGAAGTAGTGTTTGACATCTTTGAAAAACTTGTTTTTCTGTTGGGATGACATTCCCTTGACAATGAAATTCCCCGCATGGTAGTTTGCGAAATCTGCAAACCATGGGGTACTATCAACACGAAGAGCAACCGATCCAAGAGTTTCGAGAGGAAATGTTTCCGTGATTTCCTTGTTCTCGAGTTTATCTTGATGAGGGTTCTCAAGTCTGGAAAGATGATCGGCGGCCAGATTCTCTGCTCCTTTTTTGTCTCGGATGATAACATCAAATTCTTGGAGCAAAAGGATCCACCGCATCAGTCTTGGCTTAGCATCTTTCTTAGCGAAGAGATACTTTATAGCAGAATGGTCGGTATACACTATGCTCTTAGACAAAACAAGATATGACCGAAATTTCTCAAAAGCGTACACTACGGCAAGTAATTCTTTTTCGGTCGTAGTGTAGTGTGCTTGAGCTTCAGTCATGGTTTTGCTGGCATAGTGGATTGGTTGAAAATGGCATGGTTTTTTTCATTGCCCTAGGAACTTGCCCAATTCGCAAAGTCGGCTTGCATCACACATGAGTTCGAAGGGCAAGTCCTAGTCGGGAGCAATCAAAATTGGAGCCTCGGTCAATTTTCTTTTAAGTGTATTAAAGGATTCGATACACTCTTTTGAGAAGAAAAATGAGCCTCTGTTCAGCAAGTGAGTCAATGGCGGGCTATTTTTAAAAAGTTCTTGTAGAAACGTCGGTAAAAACCGACAGCCCACGAAAACTACGGACGCTTTCCAAATAAGTCGGGTGAGGGAGCTTGGCGATAACGTCAACTTTAGATCGGTCGACCTCAATTCCCGACTTAGAAATTTTGTGTCCAAGAACAATGCCTTCCTTCACTATAAAATGGCTTTTCCCCCCCCCCCCCCTCCCAAGTTTTAGACCAATTTGGTGTCTTCACACCGTTTAACATTTTGTCCAAATGGGATAGGCATGTAGAGAAAGAATCCTCGAAGAATGAAAAGTCATCCATTGTTTTTTCGATCATGTCATGGAAGATTGCCATCATACATCGTTGAAACGTGCCCGGTGCGTTACATAGCCCAAAAGGCATGCGGCGGTAGGCGAATGTTCCGTATAGGCAAGTAAATGTTGTCTTCTCTTCATCCTTCGGGTCAATGGGAATCTGAAAATAACCCGAGAAGCCATCGAGGAAACAATAGTATTGGTTTCCTACGAGTCTTTCGAGCATTTGATCCATGAAGGGTAATGGGAAATGGTCTTTTCGAGTAGCTTCATTCAACTTTCTATAGTCAATGCACACTCTCCACCCCGTGACCAATCGAGTTGGTATCAAATCATTATCATCATTCTTGACGACGGTTATGCCACCCTTCTTTGGTACACAATGTATCGGGCTTACCCATGGACTGTCAGAGATCGGATAAATTAATCCGGCGTCAAGGAGTTTTTTAACCTCTTTCTTGATGACGTCATGGATCTTTGGATTTACCCGCCTTTGATGCTGAACAGTTGGTTCGTAGTCCTCTTCCATGAGAATTTTGTGGGTACAAAACTCTAGGTCAATACCCTTAATATCGGGAGAGTTTTCCAAGCGATGGGCTCGCATACAGGACTTTAAAACCTCGACTTTAGAGCGGATGCCTTTTCACCTCATTCTTTCTTCAAATCTTTTGCAATTATGACAGGCAACTTGTCCTTACCTCCAAAAATGCATATTCTAAATGAGGTGGCAAGTCCTTGAGTCAACCTCAAGATGGGCTCATTATCTGAAGATTTTTCATTGTTTGCTTCACAAATTTTAAGATCTTTTCGAGTTTCTGGAAAATAATTTCCTTGATTGGGATGGGGTGGTGATGGATCACTATTAAGAATTGCTTCGAGAAGAAGAATGTCCCCTTCAGGGTCATAATAAGTTGGATCAACTTCCGGTGAAGTCAGATCATCCTCTATAGCAAGAAAAGATTCGGCTTCTTCGAAAAAGAGAAAATCAATGTCCCCGAATGGAGTTAAAGTCGGAGATGCAGTGGAGATGATTAGATCATAGTAAGGAGTGGGATTTCCACTCGAGATCACATTTGAGAAACCAAGAACTTCTTGAGAGTATTCTTCACAAGCCAAAATCAATGACTCAATACGTTTTCCGGTCATATGAATGGAATTAAGCCGTGTATCTGAAGTATGGGGGGTTCAATTGAATGTAATTGCCTCTCTGCCAACACGAAGGCTATTTCACCTTCAGTATACATCTATCATGCACGACAGGTCGTTAAGAACCTCCCTCCCGAGAATTAAAGGAACTTCGGGGGTCTAGCCTCAAAATGACTGACCAACTGAAAATCTGCAGGAAATTAGAACTTTCCCACCGTTACATAGACGTCGTCGGCGATACCGATTGGTTTAGAGATTGAACGGTCCGCTAGTTCTAGTGTCATGTAAGTCGGGGTTAGTTCGGGAAGAGAGAGATTTTTCCATACGGAATATGGCATAAGATTAATGCTTGCGCCAAGATCGGCCAAGGCGTTGCATGTATTAATCCGAAGAATTCACACAGAATAAGAATCGTCCAGGACTCCAATTTTTTCGGTAAATCATGTTAGGATCACCAGCCCCGAGCAATTCCCATTCAATGAAGTTCTAGAGCCATTTCCCATCAATACTTTTCTTTGTTTCCGATTAAAGTTTTTAGAGTCGAGCGAATTTAGGCAAAAGCATCAAGAGCTTCCGTAAAGCTAATTTTCGAAACTCAAATCTCTAAAGATTTCGTAGATATCTCATTTGGTCGTTTAGCTTTTCACGACGTCTTTCATTATTTCTTCTTATAGGAAATGGAATTGATGCTTTTGTTAGGCATTGAAGCAGCTAACTGGAGCAATTTACTAGTTTCAGAGATTTATTCAGATGGACAACATGGACATACCGGAGGTTGGAACATCTTCGGTGCTATCCGTTATTAGTAGGAGACATCGTGTCCTTATGACCTCGGATCCAACGTTCCATTACATTAGAGAAGAATTAATAGGAATTGTGGTCCTTTGTAACCCCCCCCCCCCGCCGCAACGCCACTTTTGAGTGGTATACCTTTCAAGTCTCCTTCGGGTTAGTAACAGTGTTACTAGGGGAGAGTTTCCCAAGTAGAGGAGTTTGGGAATGACAAATTTGGAAGCATGTGTTCGTGAGATTGGTCAATTGATTTTGCATGTTTGACCTTGAGTTGCATTCCATCATCACAGCATCATTAGCCTTTACGTATGCTTGGAAATCTTCCTTTGATACACCTTGGATTGAGGAGCCTGGGAGCTTGAATGACTGGGAGCTGATAAGCATGAGGTTGAACACCTGAGGACGATAGATTTTGACCTTGATGAACTAGTGTTGGTAAGCTGAAGCTTGATTGAAATTCCCCCGGTTTTGGTTGTAACGATTCTGATTGTTTCCTTGATTTTGCACATTATGATTGTTTTGAACGGGAGGAAAACCGGGAGGTCTGATTTGATTTGAAATCGGGGCTCGATAACCGGTGTTTCCCTGGTTGAAATTAGCTGCGGCTGCTTGAGAGACATATTCTTGAATATTGTCTCGATAAACATTTCCAGAGGTGGCTGGACAAGTTTGGTAGGAATGAGCACCACCGCAAGTAACACAACTCTGCTCAACCGCTTTGACGGGAGTAGGAGCGGGAGATTGATTTTTCTTATCAAGAAGTAAGGCTTTCACCATATCTTTCAGCTCAGCAACATCGGAAGAAATTCCGGGGGTGGGAAGTAGCCTTGACTCACTTTGGCAAAACCGGTTTGTTACGTGAAGTACGAACTTTGGATTTGCTTTCAATGATTCTTAGCCAATCAAGAGGGCATTTTGAATCCAAAATGTTACCACCCGCGGCGGAATTTAATGAACCTGATCATTAAGTTCAAGCATATAGAATGCATCGAGTTGATGCAATTCTAAAATCAATGAGTGACATGCCCGAAGAAGATCGTTAAATCGGTCTCATGCCTCATAAAACGTCTCATCAAATCTTTGTTGAATTCTCGTGATTTCATTTCGAAGATTTGTTGTTTTAGAGGGAGGGAAAAATTTGTGAAGAATTTCGAAACAAGATCAACCATGTTTTGAATTGATCAGGGTGTTCTTCTCAAGCCAAATCCGGCTTGCCCCCTCGAGGGAAAATAGGAAAGCATAAGCTTTACCGACGTACACGGGACGTTCGGGAACCTTCATCATAGAAAGGACTGTTGAAATATCGTATGTGAGCACGAGGATCTTCTTTGTCATGTCCAAATAATTACTTGTTTTTAAAACGAGGTTAAGCAGACCGTGCTTAAGCCAAAGTTTTTCCGCGGTGATTTCGGGCACAACGATGGCATCCTCGTAACCCTTGGTGGGTGATTTTTTTCTCTTTTTTTGTTTCCTTTTTTTTATTCCTTACGAGCAATTGAGCCATAGACCGGTATCATCCATTGAGCTAGGGAGGACTGGATTTTCAATTGGTTCTTCAAGATTAAATGGTTCTACAACAGGTGGTGGGGCTTGTTGTTGTTGATGGTGAAGATTACGGGATTGGGAACGAGTGTGCATGCACTAAAGAAAATTTACACTAATTTTTTTTCTTTTTGGTTTATCAAAAGTAAATTCACAATTTATTTTAATAACGGACAACGAACAAGACAACTTAAACCTAATAATCGACAAGCTTCTCGGTAACTCTTTGAAAAGAAAAACGCACAAAGGAGCGGAGGAATAGGAAAGCGCGAAGCTATTAAAAACCTTTTTCCTTTAGGGTCGTAGTTCCAAGGAACAACCCGCCTTATACTCCTCTTTGAGTTTGTTTATCTTTTAAAAGGTGAACCGTTACCACGCAAGGGACACAAAGTAAGTTTTTGATTCTTTGGTTCGGGAAACATATAATGGATAATACTTCAATTGAAAGTATTATATGTTGGTGTTTCTTTTTACAACTTGATTGATTTTTATTGATAATTAAAGACAATGTTTTTATCTTTTTGGTTTTCTTTTTTTTTATGTTTTTCTTTAAATGATAATTATACTAAAAAGAAAATGAAAATATTTTTGTACTTTTGGGGTTTTTTATAAAGCCAATAACTTCAAGAATGAAGGATCTTCAAAAACTAAGTTTCAAACAGTATGGATAATCGACTCACAGCCGCCCCGGCAGCGGCGCTAAAAATTGATTAATAAAGTTTTAAACTAGACCTTTTATATATATAATATATAATAAAATATATATAATAAGTATAATCTAAATATAATCAATGAAACCGAGAAGTAGTATAGAATATTCCCGGGTCATTTATCCTCAACGAGGCTGTGTTTGAAAATTGATACAGTCAGAAAATTGGAGTTTGAATGAGATTAATGATTTGGGAGTTTAGAAAGCTAAATTAATCAATAATAAGCAAAAACAATTGAGAAAAACCTAAAAATTACGAAATTAAACTGAAAAGCGAGAGCAAAAATCCCGAACAAGGGGTCAAAAACCTAAAATCTTAAAAATTAACCCTACAAAGAGATTTTTACTTCTAATCTACTCTAGGGGACTAATAATGAAGAATGAAAAAGACTAGACCGAAAAACGAGTTAAAACGAGCTTTAAAATGGAAAAACAAAAACGGGGGTAAATCCCGTTCTTTAAAAAGTACGATTTTGCAAAAACGACCCTACGAACTATTTTCTATTTTTCCTAAGTGAAAACTGATAAAAGAAAATTTTCTAAAAAAGAAAATTATTTTTTTTATTTTTATTTTAATTAATATGAATTTAAAACGATTTAGATGAAAATAAATAATTAAAAATACTAAACAATTTTATAAAAATTTCAAAAAAATACAGAAAATAGCTCAAAGTGAGCTTAACCTACGAAAATTAAAAGCTGGGAATGGGGGCTTATAAATAAGCCCCAAAAAAGCTAAAAAGGGCTTATGCTTATTGGGCTAACAAGGACATAAAAGAATAATGCTTCCAAACTCTAACGGATAGCCCTGCCGGGCCGAGTGGTAAGCGTATGTGCCTTTGAACGAGAGGGGAGGGGTTCGAGTCCTACTCACACCCTTTTTTTATGCTACAGTACTATTTTTTATATTATTACAAACTTATTAAACACATGAAGCTAAACATTTTTCCTAGCTACAACTTTTTGAGAAAGTGAATAGATAAGCTAGAAAAAAGCCTTAAAAGCTGACAGAGTACTTATGTGCTTAAAATGGCTTGACATGGCTTTTTCTTTATGAGATTTAGCAAAAAAATAAGCAATGCAAGTGAGAAATAAGCACTCACAGACACTAAAGGAGACTAAATAAGCAATAAGCAACAAAAATCATCAACTAAGAGCTAACAAATAAGCCACAAATAAGCACTCAAAAACAGACAGATTGCTTAAGGGCATAAAGGGCTCAAGGACTTTTTTTTTCTTTGACTTAAGCACACAATAAGCAATGACAGAAACAATAAGCAAACCAAGGAACAAGCACACTTAATAAGCAACTAAAAACAAGAAAACAGCAATTAAAAAGCACAAAATAAGCTGGAAAATAAAATTAAGCTAAACCCTATACTAGCATACAAAACAGTGAAAAATTTCCTAATTTGTGCTTACTTTTAAACACTCAAAAGACCAAGATAAGGTCTGAGATTATGAGGCTTAATAAAAGAGCTTATTGGCTTTCTAGAAAAGCCAAAAGCTTGAACAAACACTCTCAAATAAGCAAGAAAACTTGGCTTGAAATCTGGCTTCTAGCACCAGGGGAGCTTAACAGTTTTAAAAGGGACAAAAAGGTAGTTTAAAATAAGCGCAAAACTCAAAAATAAGTTAAAACAGATGGACATAAGCTACAAAAGGACTTGTGAACAAAAATTTGGAAACTAAAAACATATTTTAGCTGCTGATAAATGGGATTAAAATAAAACAGATTGGGACTTGAAGTATACTTATAAAAATTTGACAAATCTTTGACAGTTTTAAAAGATACTTAAGTAAAACTCAAAAACCAAATTCTAAAATCTACAACACTTTTAAAAAACAGATTAAAATCAATAAAAAAAGCTTGCCAAATGTGACCCAATGACCCATATGGGTTTTTAACCCATAATGACCTGTTTTACCTCTTTTGCCAAACACCCCTTTAGCCTTTGAAAGTTCAATTTTAAAGTTGATTTAAGGAGATTTAAGCTTAGCTTTTTAATAAATATGACAAATAGTCAACTAGTGATCAAAAATAAGCAAGTAGCAAGCAAAAAAATAAGCACTCAAATAGTACAATAAGCAAGATGATAACAAGCACTTATAAAAGAGAAATTTGGCAGATTCACAACAAAGGCATTAAAAATAACACACAAGCATAAAAGGCAGATAAATAAGCATAAGAAACATGTAAGGAATCAAAATAAGCATAAATAAGCACTAAATTAAGCTATGCTACAGTAACTAAAAGCAAAAATTTAAAAAGAAATATACCTTGACTCCTTGCTCAAAACAGGAGTTTATAAACCTAAATAAGCTCTAATCCTACCCAAGCTTATAAATAAGCTATACTAAGAACCCAATGAGCCTTCCATTACTGCTCATTCATCCAAAAGCTTAAATTTAGCACTCTCTTTTTCTTTCTTTTTGGTCTTTTCTCTTTTTTTTGTATTAAAGTTTAAAGACAGGTTAAATGTTGCTGACTTGAGAACTTATATGAATCAAAAGTGAACTTAAAAGAAACTTAAATCTAAAAAAAACTTGGAACGCACTTTAAAAACATGAATTTGAATTTTCATTAAACTTAAAAATTACAAGTACATAAAAAGTTTAAACTGAGTTACACTAATTTTTTAAACTAAAAAACTAAAAGCTATTCTCTAAAAAAAAACTACTCCTGCCTAAAAGGCTTTACAAAGCTTATATAGAACAATTCGAGCTAGGGCTCTTCTTTTTTTCTTTGTCTTCTTCCTCTTTGTGTTTGTTTGCTGAGACAAAACAGCTATTTGTGCTTGTTGTGTGTGTAGAGACTCAAGTCTAATCTGAGCCCTCAATCTTGAGTGTTGCCCAATCAATAAATCACAACCATTGATCGAATGTAAGACCTAAGATTGCCAGCGTGGACCTTTAGCATGTGGGGGGTGGGGTTTATGTTAGTGACGGGTTTGGAGTATTGTGGTGAGGTCAACGAGGCTTGAAAGGGACGGGTTAGGGGTGTTATGTGTTTTGGCCAGAAACCCCCGACCCCCCCCCCTTTAAAACAAGGAAAAAGAAATTACATATACGCATTTGAGTTTATAAGTGGGTTTGTAGATTTGGCAATAGTGGCCCCTCAACCTTTATAACTTCATTGCAAGAAAGGTCCTTGTGGGGGGGAAAGTTTTGGTATAGCAAGTTGCCCCTTCAGGATATTAGGAATATTACATGGGCAGTCTTGTGATGGTACACGTTTGGAACAGTTGGCAAATGTTGGCCCTTGTGGTCTATCTTTGTGTATTGCAGTACGAGCACCTTGGGCTTTTTGAAAGGTTTTGCTTATGTAAATAAAAATGGCCTTAAGTCTTCATTTAATACTGATGGTCATATCGACCCCCCATAGATGGTATATGGTTACCCATTATTGTATTCTTCGATGTCGGCTTGACTTTGACTGTTGACTTTTGTTGACTTTTTGGTCTTTGGCTTCGATTTGACTTTGTCTTTTTTATGCTTTTCCATTCCGTGCTCGGTTTTGTCCGTTTTTGCTTGGTTTTTCGTCCTTTTGTCGGATATCCGTTTCCTGCATAATATAAATGCAAACATACAAATACAAAGTATTTTTGGTACGTTTTTTGTCATTTTAGCTTGTTTTTAATGGTCAAAGGTATGTGTAATTAAACGCATACCAAGGAGGCAGAGGTTCCTCAAGACGAGACAGAGCATGAGGAAAGTGTAACCCACCACCGTCAATGAAATCCACAACCAGTAGAGATAGCATGCAACTAACTGATTTGATGGTTTTATGTACCAAATTGCAAACACAGGTTCTTGATTTAGAAAAAGCAAAGGATGCTCAAGCAAAAGAGATTGCTGCTTTGAAGAAGAGGTTCCAGAGGTTGGAAAGGAAGAAAAAGTCAAGACCTATAGGTATGAAGAGACTCAAGAAAGTTGGTATGTCTAGGAGAGTTGAGTCCTCTGAAGATCAGGAAAGTTTGGGTGATCCTGAAGATGCATCCAAATAGGGGAGGAGTATTGCAGATCTTGATAAGGATGATGATGTAACTTTAGTTGATGAAACTCAAGAAAGACAGGATGGTGAATTGATGTTTAATACTAGAGTTTTAGATACTGATGAGATGTCTGTGGAAGCCAAAGTTGGTGAGAAAGATGAACAGAGTACTAAGCTTGATGATAGTACTGCTGGTGAAGCAGTTACTACTGCTAGTGTTGAAGGTGGTGGTGCTTCTACAACTATTAAGGAAATCACTTTGGCTTAGACACTTATTTAGATCAAAGCAGCTAAGCATAAAGTTGTTACTACTGCTGCTACAACAACAACAACTACAAGACCCAAGGCTAGAGGGGTAGTAGTACAGGAGCCAAGTGAGTTCAAAGCTCCACAAGAGGCACAACCTTCAATTTCTAAAGACAAAGGAAAAGGTATTATGATTGAGCCTGAAGTTCCTTTAAAAAGAAAAAATCAAATTATTCTTGATGAACAAATAGCAAGAGATATTCAAGCTAAGTTAGATGTTGAATTAATAGATGAAGAAAAGCTGGCAAGGAAACAAGAAGAAGAAGCCAACATAGCATTCATTGAGTCATGTACAATAACACAACTATGATGAGGATATAGATTCGCTGGCTGAGAGACTCCAATCAAGAGAAAGAGAGGAGTTGACAGATGAGGAAAAAGGAAAACTATTTATAAAACCGATGGAGAAAAGAAGAAAACATTTTGCTGCACTCAGAGCACAAGAAAAGAGAAACGGACCTCCTACCAAGGCACAAAAGAGAACTCAAATGTCTACCTATCTTAAGCACAAAGTGGATACCACATGCAAAACACTAAAGGGAAAGAAGTTTTGATGAGATTTCAAAAGGCGTTTGACAAGGAAATAAAGATGGTACATACCATGTGGCTATGGTTCTGAGGTACAAGAAAGTAATGAAAAGAATGTAGAAGGTAGTGAGGAGAAAACTAAAGCCAGCAGAAAGAAGATGCTTGGAAAAAAAGAGCAGGGAAAGAACAACAGCAAGAATCCTCAAAGAAACAAAGAATATAGGAAGACAAAGAGTTAGATGAAGTTGAAGAAGATGATGAAGCTGAGCTGAAGAAGTATTTGGTGATTAAAAAGGATGAAGATATAGCAATTAATGCTATACCACTTGCTACCAAACCACCAGTGATTGTTGACTACAAGCTTCTTAAAGAAGGAATAATGGTACATTATCAGTTGATAAGAGCAGATGGAACTCCAAGAGATATTCTTCAATGATTAGAATGCTTTAGGGCATTGATAGAGAAGATTTGTTGACTCTTTGGAAGTTAGTCAAAACAAAGCATGGTGAAATAAGGCCTGAAAATGATCATGAAAGAGTGATGTGGGGATATTTTAAAGTCATGTTTGAACAAGACATAAGGAGTGATGTATGGAGAAATTTGCAAGGATACAGGGTGACCATTTGGAAGTTGATTGATTTATCTGGAGTCCACTTTGTAAGGTTTGAAAATGTCCACATTTTTATGTTGGTTGAAAAGAGATATCCCCTCACATCAATAACCATCACCAATATGCTAAACATGAAACTTCAAACTGATCATCTTAATGAGATGTGCTATCAACTGCTAAAGCTTATGGTAAAGCAGCAAAAAAGTTAATGAAGACTTTTAAAGAAGAAACTTGAAGATTCTGAAGATAAACATCAAGTAATAGGGATGATAGTAGGACTTAAAAGCCTACATGTGATTCCATGAAGTTACAACTTCTCAGGTACATAATGGAAATTATAGCTAAGTAGTTAGTACTGGGAAGTATAATGTTACCACAGGCTAGTTACAACTGTTATTATACTTTGGTACTGATAGCAAAAAGTTAGCTGTTTTAGTTGAAGTTTAAGACTGCTCAGTGTTTGAAGACTAAATATTAAGCTAAAGTGTTTAGTGCTGCTAGTAGTAAATTTAAGACTGCTAGTACAAACTTACTACTATTTAGTATATATTAAGTAACTGGCTAGTACCTAATGTTACAACTACTTCTGTTTTATTAGTGTTGCTAGTGAAAAGACTACAACTGTTGGATTATAACTATGATTACACTGCTTGAAGACTTTCTACAGCAAGAGGAAAAAACGAATTAAAGAATAAAGATTGTTTAGGAAGAACAAGAAATACTTGTGAAGATAAGTTAATGAGATATTTATGTACAAAATATGCATAATGTATTATTTAAAAGAATTACATTTATGTTAAAAAGATAAAGATTCATCTAAAGAATTGTTATTGTAAGCCGACTAGGACTCCTTAGTCTATAAAAGGAGGCTCTAGGGCATTAGTTAAGAGAACATCAGTTTTACATATAAGTTCTCATAGTTGTCAAGTCGATTCAAAGAAAAGCTTTAAGGTTGTAAACCCTAGTACTGTTAAGAGTAACCGTATATTATCTAATAATATTGGGAAGCTTTGTGAAGCGAGAGACAGATTGTTTGTTCAAATTATATGTTTTATTCATAATACTTCTAGGTATTAAGGTGTAGATTCCGCATACACTTTAGTATACATATAAAGTTTCTACAACAAGTTATTTTGGATTTATCCAAGGTAATTTAACCTTAGACAACCTAAGGAATCGATCAAGGATTGGGATCAACAAAGGCATATCCAAGTTAGTGATGGTTTGGGTCCCCAAAAGAGACTAATTTTCTTACCTTATGTGCAGGGAAATCCACAGCAAGATTTAGAGGATCAAGGTGTGATTGACAGTGGATGCTCAAGGCACCTAACAGGGAACATGTCCTATCTTACCGACTTTGAAGAAATTGGTGGAGGATATGTTGCCTTTGGAGGTAACCCTAAAAGAGGGAAAATCACAGGCAGAGGTACAATCAAAACTGGTAATTTAGATTTTGAGAATATGTATTTTGTGAGAGAGTTATAGTTTAATCTCTTTAGTGTCTCACAAATGTGTGACAAAAAGAATAGTGTTCTCTTTAATGACACTGAATGTATTGTTTTATCTCCAAACTTTAAGTTAACTGATGAAAGACATGTTTTACTTAAAGTTCCTAGAAAGAACAATATGTATAGTGTTGATTTAAAGAATATTGTTCCTAAAGAAGGTCTAACTTGTCTCTTTTCAAAAGCCACATCTGATGAATCTAATCTTTGGCATAGGAGACTTAGACACATAAATTTCAAAACTATGAATAAACTAGTTAAGGGAAATCTTGTAAGAGGTTTACCTTCAAAACTTTTTGAAAATAATCAAACCTGTGTTGCTTGTCAAAAGGGAAAGCAACATAGAGCTTCTTGTAAGTCCAAAACAGTAAGTTCAATCAGCCAACCTTTACATATGTTGCACATGGATTTATTTTGTCTAACATTTGTAAGAAGCTTAATGAAAAAGATATATTGCCTAGTTGTCAGAGATGATTATAGTAGGTTTAGTTGGGTTTCTTTCTAGCTACTAAGGATGAGACTAGTGGCATACTTAAGTCCTTTATAACTAGAGTAGAAAATCTAATAGATCAAAAGGTTAAGGTAATTAGATGTGACAATGGAACTGGGTTCAAGAATAAGGAGATGAATCAGTTTTGTAAGAGAAAAGGTATTAAAAGAGAATTTAGTGTAGCTAGAACTCCTCAACAAAATGGAGTAGCTGAGAGGAAAAATAGAACACTAATTGAGGCTGCTAGGACAATGTTAGCTAATTCTAAGCTACCCACTACTTTTTAGGCTGAAGCAGTTAATACTGCTTGCTATGTTCAAAATAGGGTATTAGTAACTAAGCCTCATAACAAGACCCCTTATGAACTTTTCTTGGAAGAAAACCAGCTTTAGGCTTAATGAAACCATTTGGGTGTCCTATTATAATTCTTAATACCATAGATCACTTAGGCAAGTTTGATGGTAAGGCTGATGAAGGATTCTTTGTTGGGTACTTAATCAATAGTAAAGCATTTAGAGTATTCATCAGTAGAACTAGGATAGTTAAAGAGAACCTGCATGTACAGTTTAGTGAGAATACACCTAATATTGCAAGAAGTGGACCAAATTGGCTTTTGATATGAATGCACTAACAAAGTTCATGTTAATTAAAATCCCGTATGTTACAGGAAATCAGTCTAATAGTAATACAGGTACAAAAGCATGTGATGATACAGGTAAAGCTAGAATGGAGACAGTACCTGGCAAAGATTACATTATGCTACCATTGTGGACTGCTGATCCACCATTCTCTCATAGTTCAAAGAGTTCTCTTAATGCTGGATTCAAACCTTCAGATGATGATCGTAGAAAGGTTGATGAAAATCCAAGAAAAGATAGTGAAGGTATTGTTCAAGAGAAGGAAGATAATGTTAATAGCACTAACAATATTAATGCTGCTAGCACAAATGAAGTTAATGTTGTTGGTGTAAAAACAAGCATTGAACTTCCAATAGATCCAGATATGCCTAAATTAGAAGATATTGTCTACTCAGATGATGATGAAGATGTTGGTGCAGAGGCTGACATGAACAATTTGGATGCATTTATGCCTGTCAGTCTTATTCCAACTACAAGAGTACACAAAGATTATCCAGTTGAACAAATTATTGGAGACTTGAATTCAGCACCTCAAACAAGAAGAATGACAAAGAATTTGGAAGAGCATGGTTTGTTTAGTTCTGTTCAGCAAAGAACAAACCATAAAGACTTTCAAAATTACTTGTTTGCTTGCTTTTTATCACAAGAAGAACCCGAAAAGGTAATTCATGCATTGAAGGATCCAAGCTGAATAAATGCTATGCATGAAGAGCTTCTACAATTCAAGTTACAAGAAGTTTAGACTTTGGTGGATTTACCAAATAGAAAAAGGGCTATTGGTACTAAATAGGTCTTTAGGAATAAAAAGGATGAAAGAGGAATAGTGATTAAAGATAAAGCAAGATTGGTTGCTTAAGGGTACACACAAGAAGAAGGGATTGACTATGATGAAGTCTTTGCCCTTGTTGCAAGAATTGAAGCAATTAGGCTATTTTAGCCTATGCCTCATTTAAAGACTTTGTGGTGTATCAGATAGATGTCAAGAGTGCTTTTCTTTATGGTAAGATTGAAGAGGAAGTCTATGTTTGTCAACCACTAGGATTTGAAGATCCAGACTTCCCTGACAAAGTATACAAAGTAGAAAAGGCACTTTATGGACTGCATCAAGCTCCTAGAGCATGGTATGAAACCTTGTCAACATATCTGTTAGACAATGGGTTTTAAAGAGGGACAATTAACAAGACTTTGTTTATCAGAAGTGTTGAGAATTAGAGCCTTCTACAACTTAATGCTGCTGGTTTAAGTTTGTGCTGCTGCTGAAGATTAGAGAAAACTGTCTAAGTCATTAGTGCTGCTAGTGTAATAGTTAGTGCTGCCAATACAAAGTTAGTACTGTCAGTTTATTAGTACTGTTAGTTATATAGCTAGTACTGTTAGTTATAATAGTTAGTACTGCTAAAGTGATATGCATGAGATATATTAGGAATAGATATGCATTGATCACTTAACGCGTTTTGTAAGCCAATTAGGGTTTCCTTGGTGTATAAAAGGAATCCTACGGCATAGATCTAGATATCAGTTTTCATCTTAGTATTCATAGTTTGCATAGCAATCATAGTTAGTATTCATAGCTATTTTGTAACTTAGAATAGTATTTAATATATTGAAAATTTAGTAAAGATCTTGTTTTACTGTTTCATTGTTCTTCTTAGTATTGCACACTAGATTCTGCATAGTTTGTGATATTCTCAATCTTAGTTTCTACTATAGTTTTCTTGGATCTATCCAATACAACTAAGCTTTAACAAGCTACGTAAGATCTGTTCAAAAGGGATCAACAAGTGGTATCAGAGCTTGTTGAGAAACTTTGAATAAGAAGAACACTACATCTATACAAGATCTCATAATCAAAGAGAAGATGGAATCACAGTCAGAAACTACCCAAACAGTGTCTTTACTAAAACTTCCTATACTCAAAACAGGAGACTATGATCTACGGAGCATGAGAATGAAGCAATATCTTACTCACACTGATTATGCTCTTTGGGATGTTATTGTAAATAGTGATGCACCTGCTATTGCATCAGCTAATGCTGAAGGTCCTATTCCTCCTAAAACTGCTAAACAAAAGCTCGTAAGAAAGAATGAATTGAAAGCAAAAAGCACTCTGTTGTTGGCCATTCCTGATGAGCACCTATTAAAGTTTCATGGAATCAAGGATGCAAAGACCTTATAGGAAGCAATCAAGGCCAGGTTTAGAGGCAACAAAGAATCAAAGAAAATGCAAAAAACCATTCTGAAGCAGCAATATGAGAATTTTGCTGCATCAAGATCTGAAGGACTAGATAAAACCTATGATAGGTTTCAGAAACTCATCAGCCAATTGGAAATTCATGGTGAAGTTATCTCTCAGGAAGATGCAAATCTGAAGTTGCTGAAAAGTCTACCATCAGCTTGAAACAATATTACTTTAATAATGAGAAACAAATCTGATCTAGACACATTAAGCATGGATGATTTGTATAATAATCTGAAGGTGTATGAATATGAGATTAAAGCCCAATCAAGCTCAAGCTCAAACTCTCAGAATGTGGCTTTTGTATCTTCAGAAAACACTAGCAGTACTAATGAAGCAGTTAATACTGCTCATGAAGTTTCTACTACTAGTTCACAGGGATAATCTTCTTCCTCAACTTACGTTGATGATGTCATGTTTTCCTTCTTTGTTAATCAATCTAATAGTCCACAATTGAAAAAATGAAGATCTGAAGCAAATTGATACTGATGGTCTTGAAGAGATGGTTGGGGGGTTTGGGGGGGGGGAGGGGGGGGGGGGGGGTGGATGGGGGGGGGGAAGGGGGGAGGGCAGGGGGGAAAAAGGATTTAGGGGTGGGGGGGGGGGAGGGGGGGGGGGATTATTTTTGGGGGGGTGGGGATTATTTGGGGGGGGGTGAGGGGATAGTGGGGGGGGGGGGGGGGGGGGAATCTCAATGGCATGTGGCCATGCTTACCATGAGGGTGAAAAGATTCTTAAAGAAGACAGAAAGGAATCTAAATTTCAATGGCAAAGAAACTGTTGGCTTTGATAAGATAAAGGTTGAATGTTATAACTGCCATAGGAGAGGTCACTTTGCTAGAGAATGTAGGGCACCAAGGAATCAGGGGAATAGAAATGGAGATGGTCTAAGAAGGAATGCACCAGTGGATACATCTACTACAAATGCCTTGGTTGTTCAAGATGGGATAGGTGGTTATGATTGGAGCTTTTAGGCTGAAGAAGGCATTACAAACTTTGCTCTAATATGCCTAAACATTCCAGGTTCATTCAAGTTCAATCAGTTTCAGATTTTGATGTACATACTTGCTCTAAAGAGTGCTTAAAATCATATGATACTCTACAAAAATTAGTAGATCAACAGCTGAAGGCTCTTAAAAAATCTAATCTAGAAATTATAGGTTATCAAATGGGATTAGAATCATTAGAAGCTAGGATAGTTATTCATGAAAAGAATAAAGTTGTTTATGAAGAAGATATTTCATTTTTAAAGTATGATGTCCAAGTGAAAGATATCTCTATCAAAGACCTTAAAATCAGTTAGAAGAAGCTTTAAAAGAGAAAGATGATTTGAAACTTAAACTAGAAATTTTGAAGAATCATCAAAGAATCTAACTAAACTGATAAATAGTCAAATAAGTGCTAAAGACAAAGCTGGTCTGGTTAGATAGTCCAAATAAATAAGGAGTGAAGTTTTCATAGTATGGTTTAACATTAGAGAATAGTGTGATGAGATAATCGTCCTATTAAATGAAGATTCAAAATATGTAAAGGGTTTCATGCAGTTCCTCCCTCCCTACACGAGGAAAAACTACATCCCTCAAGACCTGACTTACCTATGCTGGGTAGAAGATTTTTGTCTATAAAACTAAAGTGAGTGAACACTATTACTACAGCAACAAAAACTATAAGGATAATTTTAAAAATAACCTACAACTGATGAGGCCAGTGCCCTAACATTTGAAGATTGGGATACTGATAGTGATAATGATAATGTGTTTAGACCTAAAACTGATCAGACAAAAGACCAAAGTTCACAAAATAATTT
Organism: Tanacetum coccineum; assembly: GCA_026074375.1. NCBI lineage: Eukaryota > Viridiplantae > Streptophyta > Magnoliopsida > Asterales > Asteraceae > Tanacetum > Tanacetum coccineum. The sequence goes on from BQNB010052446.1 coordinate 34,304, forward strand.
TGTCCAAATCTGATGAGAATGTTGAAATCGGTTATACGTAAGAACATACATAAGCAGTAGAGTATTCCCAATAAAAGTCAAAAGTCCTAAGGGTGAAGAACTAGAATGGAATGAGACCAGAAACTAGGGAATGATTTTGAGTTTATAAAGAAAGCTTGTTTTGTATGTGGGAGTTTTAATCATTTAATCAAAGACTGTGATTTTCATGACAAGAAAATGGTAGAAAAACTAGTGTTGAATAAAAAGGGAAGGGTTACTGGTCAAGGACGGAAATTAGAACCAGTCTGAACAATGCTTAGAGGGTTTGGAACCACCAAATTAAATTGACTCACCCACATCCTAAAATGAATTTTGTTCCAACAGCAGTTGCAACAAAGTCAAGACAAGTACCAGTTAATACTGCTAAGCAAAGCTCTCCAAGAGCAACAGCATCAATTAGTATTGCTAAGCCTGTTAATACTGCTACCCCTAAACCAAAAGTAAATGATGCATTACCCATAACATATTCTTATTTTAAAGCGCATTCACCAGTAAGAAGGGATTTAAACCAAAAATCAGCAGCTAAAACTAATAATTTTAATGAAAAAGTTAATACTGTTAGGGTTAACAATGTAACTACTGCTGGGCCAAAAGCAGTAGTTAGTATTGCTGAGGGAAATGAGGAAAATGCTGTTAAGTTCTCAGCATGCTGGATTCGGAGACCAACAGGAAATGTTATTGACCATACATCCAAAGATAGTGGATCATACATGCTTAAAAGATTTGACTATGTTGATCTACAAGGCAGACTCGAGTCAGTAATGGCTTGGGTCCCCAAGAGAAACTAATCCTCTTATTTTGAGTGGAAGGTAATCCACAATATACTTTACATGATCAATAGATTTGTTGGGAATTATATTTGAGTTGATAAGACAAAACAAGAATGAAACAAGAAGGACTTAAAAGACAAAGGAGGCATTTTTCAAAAGATGTAAGATTTTAGATCTCCTTAAAGAAGGAAATAAGAACAACATTGATGACTTGCTTAAAAGGATAAAGACAAGTTATTAATGCTATTATATGTTGATAGGAAAGAATTAATGTTGATTAATGCTATTTAATAGTTTCCTAATTGTATTATGTTTCCTTTGTAAGTCATGATCTCTCCCTATATAAAGAGATCATAGACATAGGTTTTAAGAGTGCCAAAAAAGTGTGTGTGCACAGAAAAACGCGTGTGTGTGTAAACACGTAGAGATGTAGATGTCTAGTGAAGAAGTATGTAGCCCCAAGGATCTTTGATCCCTGTTAGATTGTAACCGTTCTAGAGTTGATCTTCTAGAATTGGGGCTTGATGGAAAC
>BQNB010052447.1:0-40488 GCA_026074375.1 Tanacetum coccineum
AGAAAAATAAAATAGGAAAATAAGCTAAACCTAATAAGCTGTAAATAAGCGAAATAAGTCGTATAAGCTAAAACTAAAAATGACTATAAGATTTAAAGGGTGTAAAGTGTTAATGAAAAAGTCCCAAGGGCGCAGTGGTAGTGTGTGTGTGTTGTGAAGGAGAGGTCACTGGTTCGACCCCTGTGACCTTTCTTTTTTATAAAACATTTTTTTTCTTTTAAAAAAGCTATAAAATAAGCAAAAATGAAAAACTTTAATGAAGAGCTTTTTGACAAATCTAAAAAATAAGCTAGAAAAACTACTTATAAGTTGAGAGTTTAGCTTATCAAGTTTAGTGGTTTTTAAGCTAAATCTGTTTTGGCTTTTTGGACTTAATAAGCTAAAAAAAGAAAATAAGCAAAAACAGACTTAAATCTAAACCTAACAAGCACTAAGTACTAAAAATAAGCTAACAAAATAAGCTAAAATTTACCAAAAAGGCAAAAAGACAGCAAGCTTAAGAAAGACTTAAAAGGACTAATTCACTACTTTCAAACTAAGAATAAGGACTTAATAAGCATTACTAATAAGCTAACAAGAGAAAACAGATGAAAACAGATACTTAAAGAGCTCAAATAAGCTAGAATTAAGCTAAATGAAAAAAGAAATAAGCTAGAAGAATGCAAATGAAAATGACAGACTATACTAGATGTTTTTGGACTTTTTGAGTTTAATGACAGATTTTAAGCTAAGATTAAGAACAATTCAGCATTTGAAATAAGTTGAAAACTCAAAACTGATTTAGATTGATATCCAAAGAACACATGAAAACTAGAAATAAGAAATTTGATTTAGAAAATAAGCCAGAAAAGGCAGTAGAAAATGACAGACTTAACTAATGTTTTTGGCTTTTTGGATTTTATTGACACTTTTGCAGCTTAAAAATAAGACTCAATAAGCAAAGAACAAGACTAAAAGCTAAAAACAGATTAAGAACTTGACTCAATAAGCTAATACAAACTAGAATTATACCAAATTAAACATATAATAAGCTAAAAATTCATTTTCAGATCCTTAAACATACTTAATCTAACCTAAAATTTGCTATGAAAACTGGATTTTAAACTTTTAAATTTAGATTTAGAAACTGTGACAGATTATTACTCAAATTCAAATGACAAATGCAACATTGAAACCAACTTTATTCTACTGTATATTGAACCATAACACAAGCTTAATCTAACCTAAATTTGCTATTGAAAACTGGACTATAGACTTTTAAAAATGAGACTTGTAAACCTTTGCTAGATTTTGACTTAAAAAAACAAATGACAAATGCATCTTAAACTTAAATAACTTTATTCTACTGTATTATGCGACCAAAAACAAGTCATGAAATCAACACCAAATAGCCTCTACTTATGAGATCTAATCAAATAAGCTGAATTGTCAAACTAGAATTCCTCAGATTCAAACCATGTTTAGATTAAACTTTAAACTTGATTTTAAACTTGAAAAACTTATGAAAACTAACTTTTGGGCTAAATTTAAGCTTGTTAAAACTGGCTAAAAGGACAAGAGTGACTTAGGCAGTACTAACATATGTTAGTGCTGCTTGTGCCAAACACTCCTTTAAGTTCCGAGTTTTCATTTTTTAAACTACAAAAGATTGAATTAAGCTGAAATTGATAAAAAACAGATTAAGTATTAAACAAGTGAAGAACAATTAAGCATAAGCTAGAAGGAATAAGCACAAATGAGCAGAATAATAAGCTAAACAGTAATTAAGCTAATATTAAGTGAAAATGAGAAATTAGAACAAGAACCTTGATCCCAGCTGAACAGGGATCTAATTATGCTCTTAAGAGCTTATCTACAAGCTCCAGCTTGTTAGAAACAAGCTGGTGAGGTCCATAAGCCCTTCTATTATTGGCTTATCTTCCAAAAGTTAAGCTGAGGTGATTTTGAGGGAGATTTGAGGTGAACACTAATTTAGTTAAGCTTTTGAAGGCTTAACTGAATGGAAGATATCTTATAAAGTAACAAAGAGCTTATAGAGCTTATTTGATTATTTCGAATCACATATTTGCATAAAAGTAAAACATAATTTAGAACACAAGATTTGAAAGTGAAACTGCAATTTTATTAATTAATTAAAGGTTATAAAGTTTTTTGAACTAGAAATACAATAAGTAAAAAGCAATAAGCTAAAATTACACTAATAAGCTACTCTAAACTACAATAAGCTAGATGATTAAAGCTGTGTGAGGCCTCCTCTATTTATAGTGAAGAGGGGAAGGATCTAGAACCTTTAGGAGCATCTCTAATCCATCAATCTTGTCCCTTGATAAAATCCATCTTCAAATCTAATCCTTTAAACCGTTGGATCATGTGCCACGCATCTTCAACCAATGAGAGAGCTGGGGATTTCCAGCGTGGCTAAATGATTGTCAGAGGGTGTTAGGGATATGGCTTCTAGAAGCTCAGGAGGGCGTGTGTGGGGTGAATGATTGTTTACCCTGGTTCTTGTTGTTGTAAAAATGAAGGAGGGAAATGAAGAAGGAAACACAGTAATTTTAACTTGTGATTATATCGTTAGGTTGACTTGGGCTGGGGTTTATTTGGGCCAAGAATGGTTAATGGATTTGGACAATTGAATTTATCTTGGACTTAGTTTATAAAAGGCTAATGGTTTAATACTTTAATGCTTAATGGGTTGACCCGACCCATTAAATGGGTACGGATTGGCTCATTAAGGATGAATATGCCTTCGGGTTCGGTTTTTCATGCTCTTTCCATTTCCGTGTTTGGTTTTGTCCGTTTTGGCTTTGTTTTTGCCCTTTTATTTAATATCCGTACCTACAAGACACAAATCACAAAATACACATATATAATGCATTTTTTATCTGTTTTTGGTCATTATTGGTCTTTTTAGCTCGTTTTATTAGGTAAAAGGTATGTGTATTTAAGCACATACCATGAGAGCACTGCAGACTACAATGTTAGCACAACAAACGGAGATTGCAGGGTTACGGGCAGCAGACCACACCCGACAAGCACAGCTTGTGGAGACACTGACACTATTAAGGACGCTGCAGATACAAGTGACAAAGCTTCAGAGTCAGCAGGGACCCGCTGGCGGTCTAACACATCCCGAGATACCGGAAGAGCCGTAGTACTCTTTAGATTTGTTTATTTGTAGCTCTTTGGATTGCCTACTATGTATTACGGGTAACTCCCGACTAGTAAGGCTTTAGGTTGTTTATATTTCATTTTGTAACCTAAGGGTAGTGATCATTTTGTATCTGAATCAGGTCATGTATGTTTCTAGATTATATATGGAAGGGATGTATTATGACATGTCTGTAATCAAATTTATTATGAATGAATGTTGCTTTAGTTACACCATTGTTTAATTTCAATTCCGTTAGTACATTTCACTGGGATTGATCATTACTTATTTACCTTAGTATATGTCATGTCAATGGTTTATGATTTATAAAATCTAACAGTCTTATAATTTCTTCTTTGTGATTAAGAAAATGACACCAAAAGAACCACCAGATCAACACCAGCCGCAACAACCACCACCACTACCACTGTAACTGATGCCCAACTTAAGGCACTGATCGACCAAGGCGTTGCTAATGCACTAGTGATAGAAGCTGAAATGGCGAAGACAGTCATGATTTAGGCACGGGTGTAAGGAGGAAAGCTCCTCCTGCTCGTGAGTGCACTTACTCAGACTTCATGAAATGCAAACCCCTATACTTTAAAGGTACTGAAGGAGTTGTCGAGTTGACTTAGTGGTTTGAAAGAATGGAAACTGTGTTCCGCATAAGCAACTGATCTGTGGAAAATCAAATCAAGTTTCCTACTTTACTCTCTTGGTAGTAGCTTCTCAACATGGAGAACTCCACTTAAGACTGTTGGTTATATGTGGCTTTAGCAATGACTTGGATAAACCTGAAAAAGAAGATGACCGACAATACTCTCTTGCCTAAGCGAGAAGTAAAAAAGCTGGAGCTGAGATGTGGAATTTGAAAGGTTAAAGGTACCGATGTGTAATCTATAACCTCGTTTTTAGACTGGCTTTGATTGTGCTAGGATGTTTCCTGAAGAGTCAGACAAGATTGAGAAATATTTTGAGGTTTGCCCGACATGATTCATGGAAGTGTAATGGCATCTAAGCCAAAACCAATGCAGATGCAATTAAATTTCTACGAGCTATGACAAAGATCCACAAACTTTGTTGCCTGAACGAAGAGTGAAAACAAAAGAAATCAAGATGATAACCAACAACAACAATAGAACAAGAGGCAGAACACTAGCAGGGTTTATGCTACAGGGTCTGGTGAGAAGAAACCTTATGGAGGGATCTATACCTTTTGTCACAAAATGCAAGCTATCACCAAGACACCAATGGCTCCTAAATGTCACTATGCAACAATTGGCCATCTACTCCGTGACTGTAGGAGTACTGCAAATGCCAACACTACTAACAACCAAAGGGGCACTAGGGCAGGTCAGAAACCTACTTGCTATGAATGTGGAACCCAGAGACATCCAAGAGGATTGTCCCAACTGAAAAAACAATACCATTGGTAACCAAGGTAGAAATGGCAATGCTCTAGTGAAAGTGTATGCGGTAGGCCGTGCAGGGACAAACCCAGACTCAAACATCATTACGGGTACGTTCCTTCTAAACAACCGCTATGCTTCTGTCTTATTTGATACTGGTGCCGATAGAAGCTTTGTGTCTACTGCATTTAGCTCCCAAATTGATATCACACCATCTACCTTAGATCATTATTATGATGTTGAACTAGCTGACGGGAGAATAATTGGGTTAAACGCTATCATTCGGGGTTGTACATTAAATTTCTTAAATCACCCATTCAACATAGACTTAATGCCCGTAGAACTTGGTAGTCTCGATGTCATTATCGGTATGGATTGGTTGGCAAAGTACCAAGCTGTCATCGTTTGTGCAGAGAAAATCGTTCGCATTCCCTAGGGAAATGAAACGTTGATTGTTCGCGGTGACGGAAGCGACCGGGGGAATGAGACTCGTTTGAACATCATCCCGTGCACTAAAACGCAGATATACATGCTAAAAGGATGTCCTATCTTTTTGGCACATGTTACTACAAGGGAGACTGAAGACAAGTCGGAGAAGAAGCGACTTGAGGACGTACCGATCGTTCGAAATTTTCCTGAAGTATTTCCTGAAGATTTGTCGGGTCGCCCTTCGACTCGACAAGTGTAATTCCAAATCGATTTGATACCTGGTGCTGCACTTGTAGCACGGGCACCTTATCGATTGGCCCTATCCGAAATGAAGGAATTATCAGACCAACTCCAAGAACTTTCTGACAAGGGCTTCATAAGACCCAGTTCCTCACCCTGGGGAGCTCCGGTCTTGTTTGTCAAAAAGAAGGATGGATCATTTCGAATGTGCATCGACTACCGAGAGCTGAACAAGTTAACGCTGAAGAATCGTTATCCACTCCCAAGGATCAATGATTTATTTGATCAACTACAAGGATCCAATGTTTATTCTAAGATAGACTTGCGATCAGGTTATCACCAGCTTCGAGTACGGGAAGAAGATATTCCAAAGACGGCATACAGAACTCGATATGGTCATTATGAGTTCCAAGTTATGCCATTTGGCTTGACGAACGCACTAGCGGTATTTATGGATCTCATGAACCGCGTGTGCAAGCCATTTTTAGATAAATTTATGATCGTCTTTATCGACGATATTCTCATCTACTCCAAGAACAAGAAGGAATACGAAGAACATCTTAAGGCAACTCTAGAATTGCTTAAGAAAGAGGAGTTGTACGCTAAATTCTCTAAATGTGAATTTTGGCCTCCCAATGTACAATTTCTCAGCCACGTGATTGATAGGCAAGGCATTCACGTGGATCCCTACAAGATTGAATCCATAAAAGATTGGGCATCTCCTAAAACACCAACGGAGATTCGGCAATTTTTAGGTCTTGCTGGGTATTACCGAAGATTCATCGAAGGATTTTCTTGAAGATCGCCAAGCAATGACCAGCTAACTCGGGAAGGAGTTAAGTTTGATTAATGTGACCAACAAGAAGCAGCGTATCAACTGATTAATCAGAAGTTGGTGTAGTGTACCATTCTGGCTTTACCCAAGGAAGCGAAGATTGTTATTCGATAGCGATGCTTTTCGATCAAAGGTATTGGGGCGCTGTGTTGATGCAAAGAGAGAAGGTGATTGCTTATGCATCACGCCAATTAAAGATTCATGAGAAGAACTATATGACTTATGATTTGGAACTTGGAGCAGTAGTGGTTTTGCTTTTAAAAAATCTGGAGACAACTATATGTATGGGGAAAAAAAAAAAACCAAAAGTGGGGTACGGTATCACAGATCATAAGAGTTTACAACACATTCTTGATCAAAAGGGGCTAAACATGAGCCAACGTCGTTGTTTATAGTTGCTCAGCGATTATGATTGTGAAATACATTACCACCCGAGGAAAGAAAATGTAGTGGCCGATGCCTTAAGCCGTAAAGAACGAAATAAGCCATTACGGGTTCGAGCCTTAGTCATGACTATTGGTTTGAATCTCCCCAAAAAAATTTTAAATGCTCAGACTGAAGCACAGAAACAGAGAACATCAAGAAACGAAGATATTGGAGTATGTTGAATTGAAAAAATCAAAGATTCCAGAGAAAACTTAGAACAAAAAAGTTGGAACCCACGCGGATGGAACCTATTCTTAAATGGCAGGAGTTGTTACCTTTATGGTAATTTGAGACTGTGATCAGTGCACGAGTCCCACAAGTTAAAAAACACTATCCATCCGGGTTTTGAAAAGATGTATTATGACATGAAAAAAAGCTATATTAGTTGGCCCAAATGAAGGCCACATCACCACCTATGTTAGTGCCAAATGTTTGACATGTGCTAAGGCAAGGTTGAAGCACCAAAGGCCATTGGGTTTGTTTGTGCAACCCCCCCTAGATACCTCAATGAAGTGTATAATAACACCAGTAGGATTTTATCATGAAGCATCTAAGTGTCACAAGGTTATGAGAAAACATTGGGGATTGTTTGACTGACTTACTAAATTCCGCAATCTTCATACAACATGAGGGAAACCGATCCCATGAAAAATAGCGAAGAATGTACATTGAAAGAGTAGTCACCGGGGGCAAATGGGGGGGGGAAAACAAAAAAAAAAATACCCGTCTCAATCATTTATGATCGCGACCCTAGGTTCGCATCAAATTTCTAGAGGTCACTTCAAAAGGCCTTGGGTATGAATTTAGATATGAGTACTGCATATCACCCAAAAACTGACGGACAAAGCAAGAGGACTATCATACTCTCGAGATATCTCCGCTGTGTGATCAAATTTTAAAAGGTTTGGTTAACCATTTTTGCCATTAGTCCGAGTTTTTTCATATATCAATAGTTATCACGCTAGCATTAAGGCCGCGCCGTTTAAAGCACTTTACGGTCAAAAGAGTCGTTCACCTGTTTGTTGGGCCGAAGTTGGAGAAGTTCAACTTACTGGTCCAGAAATAGTGCAAGAGACAACCGAGAAAATCATTCAGATCAAGCAAAAAATTCAAGCCGCTCGTGATCGACAAAAGAGTTACGCCAATTTAAAGCGTAAGCCGATGGAATTTCAAGTAAGAGATAGAGTTATTCTATCAAGGTTCACCTTGGAAAAGGAGTAATACATTTTGGTAAACGGGGAATCTAAACCCAGATATGTTGGACCTTTCACAGTGTTAGAAAATGTATAGGAGCCATTGCTTACAACTTGAACAATACGTTTACACGTAACCACTTAAAAAAAAATGCTATGCCGACGAACCAATAGCCAGTTCATTAGAATGGACTCATATTGATGACAACTTTCATTTTGTTGAGACCCCAGGTAGGAGATCATGGATCGTGAAGTTAAACGATTAAAATAAAACCGTATCCTAATTGTCAAGGTTTGATGGAACTCCAGGAGAGGTCCTAAGTTTACATGGGAACGTGAAGACCAATTCCGGAAGAAGTATCCACACCTCTTCACAAAGACCGCACCGTCGTCAAGTGCCACATCTTAAGCCTTGAGGACAAGGCTCATTTAACGGGGGAAGACTTTAACAATCCGTATTTTAGGTCATTGTACGACCATTATATAATCCACTATTTATTTTTAGTCTCGTACGCGTTTGCTTTAATTTTAATCGTTAAGTTAAATCGCGTAAGCTAAAAATTATCATTCAATGTAAACGGGCATCAAACAATTAAATGTTTACTTCAAGCAAGTGTTAGATAATTATTTGGAGTATAATTATTATCTTTGCACATTTTATTTTTATTGGTTACGTAAAGTGTTTACGTTTCGCGATAAAATACATTTAGGTATACCCGGAACCACCAAAACTTATCTACACTTCAACAAATACCCATTTTTATACCCCTAAAGTTTTTATAAAATTTCACTCATGTTAACGATGTTAGTCAAGTGTACATAAAATAAACTAACTAAAACATATCAATTCAATTTATTTACTCCTACAATATACCTTTACATATTATAAGTGCAAGTAACTACAAGTAAATGCTAGATATTTTACCAAAGATCAAAAAAACAAAAACTTGGCGCTTTTCCCCCAACCTACGACAACAACAAGAATAGGGAACAAGGAGCACACATTCTACCCCATGAAACTTGTACAAACCTTTCTCATTAAACCTAAGAGTACTATGTCTAGTTTTGACCATAAGACTTCCATGTTTTACTCAATATGTCTAAAGACTTTACGATTGCCATTTTGACTAGTCTTTGAAGTATATAAGACATTCACTAGAATAGACACACACACATCTCAATTTGCATAAAGAGAAAAAACAAAATAAGTCTCTCCTTTTCTCTCCGATAAACCTACGGCCAAGCTCAAAAACACCCAAATAATTCACACAATCTTACTTACAACACATAAAAGTATTCCTACAACATATCTAAGATATCCTAAGGTGTTTAGAAGGTTTGGTTTGGGGTTTACAAGTGTTAAAGCAAGAAGGTTCAATATTGAGGGTTTATCTTTGATAGTTTTGTTTAAGTGTTGTAATAGACTTGTAACAAAGTTACTAAACCTAAAGGTTACAAAAACAAGTTTAGTCATATTTTTAACACATATTAATGGAGGCCCAAGTATTGAAGAACGGTCTGACTTGTTTTTAGAAGCCCATGATCGTGTGAAGAAAAGGGCTTCAGTAAAACAACCATAACTTTTGATCCGTAATTCCGTTTCAGGCCCGTGACCACTCAAATCGAAGGGAAAAACAAGGCGGACGCAGTTGTAACACCTTTTAGCTAGTTACGGATTTTTCAAGGCCCAAAACCCTCATTTACTATGAGTTATTTACATTTTTTTTGAATTTTTGTTGGACTTGTTTTTGTTCTAGCTCACGGCTCATCTGTCTTTTTAGGCCCGTTTCAGTTTTATGAGCCTATTTAAACAATCTGTTGTAACCCTAGCCGGTCAGTTATCAGTTTTAATAAAAATAAACTATTAGCCACTGTTTGCCAAGAATTTTTAACCTAATAATCGGTATTCAATCGAATCAACGATTGTTGGAAGAATTGTTTCTGGTATTCGTAGAATCAACAGATCCAATTTGTTATCTTATTTTTTAGTCTACATCACATTTATCAAAACATTCTGTTTAAATTTGAAATAAAAAGTATTTAGTTTATATTTTTATAAAATACTACATCTCATGAGGATTCCAAAAAGGTAAGAAACTCAAAAAACCGATTTATAACGAAGGAGATACGACATTTACAAGTTATACGATAATAAACGAGTTTATAAAAGAAATTTTTTTGCAAACCACTATTGATATAAAATGTTTGTTATTTTTCTCAGAAAGTACATATTTTTAGAATTTCAAAACATTAAGAATCATAATTTTTGGATCAATAATAAAGGAGTTATGAATTTCGCAAGTTTACGATAATTAAAGTTTATAAAAATAATTTTATAAACTATGAACAGTAAAAATCACTATTCATCTCATATATATATTTTTGAAAAATATCATACTTTGATAGAACTTTTAATTATGAAGACGTGCTCGAAAGAATCACTAAAATCGGAGTTAAAACGAATAAGATACGACTTTTACGAGTTTTACGATAACTAAATTTATAAAAGTCCATGAACAGTAAAAAGTACTGTTCACCAATAGACTCAAAATATGAAAAAGTAATATTTTGATACATCGTCTTAATACAAGAGCGTGGACGTAAAGAACATTCAAAACGGGCTTAAAACGAGAAAGTTACGCCGTTTTTACTAAAGTACTATTTATAAACTTTGTTACTTTATAAATGTGATTTCACAAATACAATTAGATGGTGACGTAGCTATATAGAATTATATACGACATTAGTTATTCAAAGTACTTACTACTCATACAGCCTATAATCAATTAGGTTGCATTCGGGCGTATTTGTGACGCATTTTCACGCATTTGATTTACATTGTTAACTCATCCACTCGAGGTGAGTTCATATCCCCACGTTTTATATTTATTATAATTTACATGTTTTGGGGTGAGAAACATATGCATGTTTTACAATTAGACGCAAGTGGACATTTTACATTTACGACTTTGTATTTGCCTATAAGTCGATATTCCCTAATGAAGCCATTTTCATGTAAATGTCAATTACTTGTTGTCGAGCGCGGAGTTATTAAATAGATCTATTTGGGATGACATCCCCGTTTCGGTGAGTCATATCACTTGTGCCGGATTTGTCAAACAATGAGTTTATCCATGTCGGATTTGGGATGTTGCGGGTTAGAACATCATCACGGGCAATGTTGGCAATTTATATTGCAATTCATACATGTCGAGCTTTAGTGTCATGAGCTTAGGAAAACGTAATCACATTTTATGATGTTTGCATCTGTTGTATTATCATGGGGAAATCTTGCGGTCCTACATTATACATTTTACAAACCTATGAATTCACCAACATTATTGTTGACGTTTTAAGCAATGTTTTCTCAGGAGATCAATGAGGTACAAGACCAGGGATACATTGGTGGTCGTTATTTTGGAAGTCGTATGCATTAAAGACTTGGTTGCATTACATTTTAGGGATATATTTTGTTATGGACTAAAATCTATGTATTTTGAACCATGAACAAGTGAAGTTTCGGACTTATGTAACAACAACTTGTTAAATCCAATGTATCAGTTTTAAACAAATTTTAAATGGTCGTTCTTATATATATCTTGTGCTATTGATCTCGATGATATACCACCCCCAGACCCATATTCCGCTGCGACCCAATTTGGGGGTGTTACAATTTTTCCTTTCGACCACGCCATTTGATTGAGGAGTGCGTGGAGCCGAGAAGTTATGTGTAACACCGTTGGCATTACAAAATTCTCTAAATTGTAGCTTATTATCAAATTCCCTACCGTGGTCGGTTCTTATTGACACTATAGTACATCCCAATTGGTTTTGAATTTTCTCACTGAATATTTTGAATTGATCGAAGGCTTCAGTTTTGTCCTTAAGGAATCTAATCCAAGTATACCCAGAGTAGTCATCTACTATGACTAAGGTGTAGCGGTTTCCTCCGTAACTCCGTACGGCGGACGGATCGAAGAGATCCATATGAAGGAGTTCTAAGTATCTAGTCGTTGAGACTATATTCTTAGCCTTATGACTAGCGTGAGCTTGTTTTCCAATTTTGCAAGCATCACAGAATTGTTGATCAAACTTAATCTTAGGTAAGTTTCTAACTAATTCCTTAGATGCTAACGATTGAATGAGAAAAATTTTTGCGTTACATATTCTCCTATGCCACACGTGGAATTTTCATCAAACGTTGATAGACAAATTTGGTCTTTGGGCTTCTTTCCTAATTTCATCACTATATATGCATTTCTTCTTAATACCTCTACTATGACCATACCCAGCTTTAGTGATTTCACTATCTGTTCAGAGAAAGTTTACTATACACTTATTATCATATATTTGTTCCTATACTTAACAAGTTAATTATTAAGATATTCTACATGTTCTACTTATCTATTTTGTGGAGAGTCATTTGAATAGTTACCTTTGCTAATGATGTTACCGCGAAGGTTACTACCAAAAATGACATTACCTCCGTTGTATGCCTTGTAGGTTGAGAAGAGATTTCGGTTACCCGTCATGTGTTTGTTTTTTTTTTTTAGAGGCATCCGCTTCCTTTATCCATCATTGGGTTCCCATGTCGACTCCAAGCATTTCTATTTATATAAAGGCAACTCACCTAAATACATTTGGTCCCCAATATCTCATGGGTCCAAAGTTGTTAGTGCTAAACATCCCTTGCATTTGATGCAATTGGTTGGGATGTGAAAATGGAAGACACATTTCCCATGGCATGTAACTTTGACGTGGGAAGTTGTTCCAAGTTACGGGAAAGCCACGTGGTTGATTTTGTCGACCAATGTTTCTTTTTGGTTGTGGTGTCTTAGGACGAGGATAATTATTGATGACTCTTCTAGGTGGTGGAGTTTTTGATCTAAAATTAGGTTTTAAAAATCCAACTCCGGGTTTTGATAATGGCTTATAAAATTGTTTGACTTCATTATCACTAGCAACGGGAACTTTGACGTTGTTTACTATTATGTGTTTTGGTCTAGGACCCAAAATAGATTTTTGAAAAGACACACTTTTCTCAGATCCAGGTGTACCAACTGGTGGCGGTCCCATAATTGTTTTGGGGGCCGCCTGAACACTTTGGGGGCCGCCCATATTTATGGGACCTCCATCAGAAGACGCCTTTTTCTGAGCTTTCACAAATTTTATTTCTTTAGTTCCACTAGATGATGCTTCAAATGAATTAAATCCTAAACCCAATTTTTCACCGGAGGGTTTTTGATTACTTAACATTTCATTTAGACATTGTGTACTCTTTTCAAATTTATTTAATCTAGTGACTTCCTCTTTGAGTTTTTCATTCTCAATTTTAAGCATATGACATTTTACACATTCGAGATCAACTCCTTTGTTTTTCTCGAGTGTAGACACTTTTTCCTTTAGAACACTAAGTTCTTTTTCTAAATTATTTCTAGTGGCTTTTAATCTTTTGTTTTTAGTGATTATCTTTAAACTCATTTTGCACAGTTTATCATATTCATTATCTAGCACTAAGTCATCTATTGACGAGTTCTCATCACTAAAGTAGGAGGATTCGGAACATACCTCACTTGATGCTTGAGCTACTAGACACGTTTCATTATTGACTTTTGCTTGCGCAATTTAGTGTTTTTACGTACCTATAAAATATATAATAAAAATACTACTTAGGTAATTTACATAACATTCACCATTAACCATGGTAAAAAATCAGGACTTCAAAAACAATTATAATATTTATTATACGTTTGTTAAACGGGCAGTATGATCTCCGGGTCGTTATCCCTAATGACTAGTTGCATTGAAAAACACGTTTAGGATAGGAGATCCTGATTTGAAAATGATGCAAAGATATTTTGATTGGGTTCTAGAAATAAAGCCCTAATTTTTTTCTTTTTATAAAAGTTTAATTAAAACTAATTTAAAATATCCCTATTTATTTAATTAAAGTAACTAAATTTTATCATAAGGACTAACTGTGGTAAAACACTTAAGGGGATTAACGAAGCTAAAACACTTAACGGGCAAGGATTAACTAAGAAAACAAAGAAATGAGAAAATTACAAAACCTACCCTAAGGCTTAACCCCGACTATACTAACAGTCCTTTTAAAGCTTAAAAATAAGTTGAAAATTAAAAGTGCTTATTATCAAAAACTTAAAAGAGCAAAGTTGTAAAGGAAGCTGGTGGGAACAAAATTAATAAAAGCTACTAGGGTTGAAACTCACAAATAAGCTCAAAAAGAGCTTATCTTTAAGCTGATTGCAGAAAGTGAGGCTTAACCCTGGGTTTTAGAAAATAAGCTATAAAAAACTCAAAATTAGCTTAAAATTAAAAAGGAAAGAAGTTCTAATTAGCTTATGATGAGCTTAATCCATAAATGAAAAGAAATTCAAGCTTAAACTACTTTTATGCTACTGAAATTGATTATGAACTAAGCAAACTCAGGAAATAAGCAAAGTAACACAAATTCCAAATAAGCTAAAAACCTTAATAAGCTAAACTAGACTCTAAAACTTTAAGGACTTATCAAACTACTTATTATCCATCTAAATAAGCTATAAAATCTAGACTCATAAGCTGAATTACTAAGTTAAAATCCTAAAGTTTCTAAGTACTGTTTTTGGTATTTCTCAGGTTTTTTAAGACTTTTGACAGCAAAATAAGCTAAGACAATAAGCTAGAAAACAAAATTTTAGACTTAAACCATATTAAGCTATGACTAGTCTAAGTCCTATCTGAATTTAAGAGTCTAAATCCTACTTATACTAAACTTAAAACTAGGCTAAAGGTAGCAGTACTAACTTATGTTAGTACTGCTAGTGTAAAAATTTCAGCAGTACTTTCACTTGAAAGTACTGCTGATGCACTTTGACTTTTAAGAACAGAATTAAACTATGAAATAAGCTAGAAAATATAAACTGAAACTAAATTTATAATAAGCTATAACTAAACTTACTCCTACTTGAATTTAAGAACCTAAAAACTATGAGATCCTTAGCTAAAATCTAAGCTAGCAGTACTAACTTGATGTTAGTACTAGTAGCAGTACTAACTGATGTTAGTACTGGTGAAGTTTTGCACAAGTGCAAAATGAAAGTGCAGGTTTCCTAAGGGAAATCCTGCATTAAAACTCACTCAAATTGAGTGTATAAACACAATGGAAGCAAGATCTAAGCCTTGGAGAGCTTAGATCAAAAATTGCACAATTGAATTTGACTTTTAGAGGTCAAAGTGCACTAAACCAAACACCCCTTTATCATTATGACAGATATAAGAAAAGCTATTTAGATTGAATCTAATGAACAAGTACTAAATACCAGATAAAAACTAGCTTAAAACAAACTTAATTAACAAATCTTAACAACTAAATAAGCCTTAATCTAAGATCTAAACTATTTTACTATATTTTTGGATTTTATGGATTTTTATGACAGAAATTAGTAACTAATGATCTATAACTATTTAAGCAAAAATAGATGAAAACGTATAACTAATAAGCACTAGTAGAGATAATTAAACACTAATAAGTAGAGAAAATAAGCAAATAAGCAATATTAAACATATAAGCTATAAATAATCATCTTTTATACTGAAATTAGAGAGTGATGAAGAGGAGAACTTAACTTGCTCCTTTTAGCTATACAAAAGGAACCAATAATGGCAGCTTACAAGCTCTCTAGTTATAAGCTAAAGTAAAGTCCTTGTGATCTCTTCCAAGTTAAATCCTCTTCCAAAATGCTCTATCCAATAAGATCCTGTAATGATTAACTGATTTAATGTTTAGGTAAGAGCTTAAAAGAGCTTAAAGGAGCTTATTAGCTTATGAGACAGCTTTGAATAAACAAGAATAGTGAGCTTATGAATGATTTAAACTATATTTCATTACTAACAGTTAACTGATTACATTACTTCGGTAAAGAGATTACAAAACATTTTAAGGAAAATTACATTTAGAAAAAATACAAAATTTTAGCTAGACTAATTACGCAAAAAAAAATAGATCCCTTGTGTGAGAGATGTGAGGCCTATTTAGAGGTCTGAAAGATAAGCTTCTAGGATCTCATTGGCCCTGCTCTCCAATCTTTCCAATCTCAACCAATCATTTCTTCAAATCATCCAAGCTTTATTTGTAGGCCGTTTGATCAAAAACTTGTGAACTCTGAGGCATTGCCAGATCGGTGTCATTCTTTGATGTGACGTTAGTGCTAGTTTTGTGAGTGTTTTAGCACAAAAACCCACATAAATTTGTGCTTTCACCATTGTTGACGTGGCTTGAGCTTGATCTTGAGCTAATGAATCTCTTGGAAAGACTGATTTGACCCTTGCCTTGCCTTTAAGAGTTCCTTAATTGACCATCTAGCCCTTTAATTTCCATAAGCCCTTTATTTTTGACTGGATGGTAAAATGGGGGAGACAAATGAATAGTAAAAAGGGTTCCCGCCCCTTTTTTGACAGTTAAAATTGTTGTAGTTTGGGGAGTTTGCACGATTGGCCCTTGTGTTCATTTTCTAGTTATAAAACAGTTTGGGAATTTGCAATTTTGGCCCTTATGTTTTATAATAAGAGGAAATGGGCTTTGTTGACTTTTGTTGACCATTGATTTGCTTTTCTTTGACTGGATTTGACTGAGGCTTGACTTTTCGGGCTTCGGCTTTGTACTCTTCTGATTCTCGATTGTTTCATGTCCGTTGCTTTGCTCGTTTTTTGATGTTTTCTTAATTTTTGGTCTTATCCGTTACTGACACACACCAAACCAAATACAAGCCATTATTTGCCATTTTTGGTTTGTTTTGGGTTTAATTGGGTTATTTTAAGTACAAACGGATACGTGTATTCTACACTTATCACTTTCTCATCATCTTCTTCACCGCTATCACTCCAAGAACCTCCGACAAATGCTCTTTGGTTCTTGTCTTTCGGTGGTTTTGGACATTCTCCAATAAGATGATTCGGGTCGCCGCATCTAAAGCATTTTCTATCACTTTTACCGTTTTTGTCGTCTCGGCTTCTTTGGAACGTCTTTTTGTCGTTCCGAGGTTGTCTCACGAATCTACCTCTTCTCTTGAAGAACTTCTTGAAGTCTCTTACCGCCATGGCGTATTCTTCGTCTTCACTTCCGGAAGTCGAACACTCTTCATCACTAGATTCTTTCTTAGCCTTTAAAGCAAGAGATTTCCTTTCAACTTTTGCTTTGACTATTTCAGAATCTTTCTTGATGATCATTTCGTGAACTTTGAGGTTCCCGATGAGTTCATCAAGAGATAGTGACGTTAAGTCTTTTGACTCTTCAATCGCCGTGACCTTTGCTCTCCATTTAGGATGTAGAGCCCTAAGAAACTTCCTAACATAATTCTTGCTAGAGTAACCTTCATCAAGAGCTTTTAGACTAGTAATAATAGTATTAAATCTAGCAAAAGCACTATCTATAGATTCGTCTTCGAAAATGACGAATTGTTCATATTGTTGAACCAAAAGGTCAATCTTATTATCTTTGACTTGACTATTACCTTGGTGGGTGATTAACAATGTTTTCCAAATTTCTTTTGCCGTATTACACATGAAAATTCTTTCATATTCTTTTCTAGGCAAAGCATTATAAATAACCATTTTAGCTTCGTTATTTTTCGCAAGTCTCTTTTTAAGATCATCACTTTGTTTTTCAAAAGGGATAACCTCATCTAATTTGGTTTTTGGATTTTGTTCAATAGGTTGAAAATCACCGTTGGTAATAACATGCCAAAGATCTAGATCTTTTGATTTAACATATGTCTCGAATCTATTTTTCCAATAAATAAAACTATCACTTTCAAAAAGTGGTGGTCTTTGCATAGATTGCCCTTCTAGATATTTGTCGGAATCTATAGATCGATCCAAGCTTTAAAATACAATATATTTTAAAAATCTTGAGTGACCTTGCTCTGATACCAGTTGTGGAAACTAGAAGGGGGGGGGGAGGTTGAATAGTTTACAAGTTCGTTTTCCTTTTAAAAGTTAGCCTTTAAAATATTTAGATTCGAGTTGTATGTTTAACAATTCACAATATGATGCAAACAATATAACAATCTAAACAAAGCTAAATATCAATGACAATATATGAAGAGATAAGGAAAAACGATCATCAAACCAAGATGCCAAGATTTTTTATATGTGGTTCAGTGGGTTACAAAGCACCTCTTTGCCCTACTTCACTCCCCGAGTATCCTATCGTAGATTTCACTATGTCTACCAAGCTCCCTTTAGGCGGAGAGGGAAAAACCATTTACATGTCGCTTTAAGGTTATTTCTAACACTTAAGTAAAATGTCGAGTCTAATCTTTCCTGAATCCAATCTACCAATTAACAATCAAGAAACAATCAATAGATCTACCTATCCGATTTAACCAATCCCAAATAACAAAATTATCACAGATAATTACAATTGGATTTGGTAGTTGAAGAAAAGAGGAGAGATAACTAAATAACGATATGTTCTTGGCGATGAGAATGTTCTTTCTTGCACTTGAATGAGTGGGAACGAGAATGAGAAGAAGAGATTAGATCACTTGAAACAAGATCTAAGAATGTTAGTGATCAAGAGATTTAGAGAGAGAAAGAAGATTTTTAGAGAGAGAAAGTTATCTGAAAATTTCATGCAAAGAGGTCTGATTTTCTACAAGGAATGGAGCAGTATTTATAGGCAGGAAAATCCAACGATCGCTGGGGGCGGTCACGGCGGTCCCTGTTATATAAGGGGGCCGCCCAGTAGACTACGCTCTCTTTTTGTCTTTTTGTGAGGAATGTTGTAGGATCCCTAGATCATTCCATGGATGAAATCACAAGATCAATGGCAATAAAAGATTAAACATTAAAGAACTTTTTATTAAAAGAAACAAAGAGAGGCTACAAACCCTTAAGATGAAAAAATATAAAATGAAGTAGCTTTATTGTCTAACCTAATTTTGACTAAACTAGGAGTATTTATACTAATAAGGATTTGCCTTTGAGGGCTTTCTTTTTGGGCTTTTTACATCTTGGCCCTTATACATAATAAATATTAACTAACATAGTCTTTCGAGCTAGACTTTTGTCTTGTAACTTCGAGTGACCGAAGCTTCTTTGTTTGGGTCCATTTAGGTGAACCTAACAATCTCCCTAGATGATGGTCATGAGAAGTTAGCTCATCATGCTTGTTCTCTTTAGCTCGTTGTTGATAGGGTTACCTTCACTTTTGTGCTGTCGGTATTCAATCTTTAATCACACTTGATCATGATCTTTAGAATTTGATGTGATGAACTTGATCTTGTCTTTGACTTGTTTAAAGCTTTAATTCTTTGATTACTTTGGATCTCCATTTCACTTAGGACTTTGCCATACGCTGATTCTTTAGTTCTAACATGCTCAATATCTGTGGGAATCTTTGTAAGCTTTGATGATGTCTCTTCTTCCATTATGGAAACTTTTTTCATTTTGAAGAAGACATTGATTTTCAGAGTTTGTGCGGAAGCTTTGTATGTAAACTTTCTTGATTTCTTCAGATATGTGAGTAAGGATATGAGCACATGTCTTGCATCGGAAACTTTGAGTCGTCATTCGCCATGATATAACAATTTAGTCACCAACAAAAAACATTTTGTTATGTAAAAATCCACTTGATGTGTTCTAGAAAATCATTTTGTGAACACAAGAAGGGTTTTATATTTTGAAGGGACCGAGTATAGACGATACTCAATCTGGTCGGTTACATTAACCTCTGATTCCGTGAGGATCAATGATTACAGTATGAATACTGCACCTGTGATCAGATAGATTCATTAAAAGAACCTTCTTGACAGGTTTTTCGGCACGTGACAAGCTAGTTCCTCTAATACCTAAGTATCAGATTCCCTAATGTTCGCCGTTCTCTAGACCAGATGTCCGAAGACTAACACACTAATAGTATTTCTACTAATAGAATGGTAAAGAGTGAGTCAGTACAGTTACTATCTGCTGACTATACCGTACAATTCCTTTTTCAGCGTTTTACTTCTTAATACAATTAAGTACCGTAGAAGGCCTGTGGCAAAAATGATTTGAAAAACATTCGATGTGCTTATAAAATTTGTTTGGGGCACAAACGAAAGTTTAAATCAGAATGCTTCTGATGATGTTTTGAAATATATCCCGAAAGATATGAAGTGCCTTGGGAAATCCAAACTTGTACAAGTACATTTATGGAAATCCACTTCACTAGTGGGCGCAGTCCGAAGACCAGGCATGAGCATTCATACGAATACCCTGGTGGAACAACATCTCTTTCCTCAGCATTCCATAAGATCACTTTCACGAACATGAAACAAAAGATTCTTTGTCATTTATCAAGATACGTGTGTATAACACAAACTTTTGGTACCTTGACATTTTTGATCATATTAACACTTATGCTCCCCCTACACATGTGCGTCGATAATCGAAAGATGTTTAGCACATGCATGGATAGGACTTAGCATTTTAGAATCAATCGAATCATTAATTATCCGTTTTACATGTTTAAGTCACATTTTCTCCCCCGATCAAAAGTATGAAACTTGTGAATGGTTTTGATCTAGAATGGACTTAAAATGTATCAATCTCCCCCTCAAAGTATGAGGTGAGGTGAAATAGCACAAATATCAAGTGAGCAATTGAAACAAGACCTTTAGAATACCCAGACAGGAATGATACTGCAATCTGTCTTGAACTTGTAAGCGGTTGGTCGTGTCAATCTTTCAGCAATAGAATCAGCAACAGTACGTCCTTTTGACCTGCAACAACTGTTAGAAATACTGATTCTCCCCCTCAAACAATGACCCGTGTCAATGTTTGATTTGGTTAACCCGAACATGTTTGATAAAACAAGTTGTTTATGAGAAAAATGGTTCGGGGCTTAGACAACTTCTTGTCTGTAAAGAAATAATGCACTGAAACGTACACTAAATCTCTGGGTTAAGACCGGGTTACAGTCTGAAATAACTGCAAGCCATCTATCTAATTTTTTTTTTAATACGATTATACAGAACAATTGTGAAACACTTGGTTTACTCGAAGACAGACACATCCTTAGTTCTTTCAATCTTCTGTGACATTTGTTTTAACTCCAAGCATGGGAAGTATGTGGTGAATGCCTCTCTCGGTAAATGCCTTCTTAAAAATGTCAGCCATTGTATTTTTGTTTCCTACGAAATATAACTCACAACTTTCCTTTCAACCTGCTTCTTTGATGAAGTGGTGACGATATCAATGTGCTTGGAGCGCGAGTGTTTGAAACACTATTACAACATAGAGATTACACTTTGATTGTCACAAATACATCGAAAATTTGGTTGAACCGCAATTCCATAGTCCGAGTTGAGATCGCATCCAGAGGATTTGAGCGACAAGCATCCTGATAGTGCATGTATTCGCTTCTGTAAGTCGGATATGGCGGTACTTTCTGTTTTTTTTTTTTTTGGATGACCCGCTAACAACCGATGTCCAAAGAAATTGAGCTGAACCAAAGTACTCCTCAGTTGTCATGACATCCAGCATATAGTTCAGCATCTGCAAAAGCTTGAGTTCAAAGCCGAGTCCTTCGATACCTCATCACCCATGTGAAGTCCGTTAAGGTATCGAAAGGTCCGCTTATACCGTAAAGGTGCATTGCATAGCTTAGACCTGTTATGCTGCACACATACAAACACAAATACAAGGTCAGGTCTAGCGATCACTAAAAACATAAGGAGCCAAACCATACCACGAATCGTGTAGATCAATTACTTTCCTCCCTTATCTTCAATCAAGTTGGGACGCTCCGCCATTAGAGTGGTCAATATGGATGTCAGAGTCAAAACCAAACTTTTTCAAGATTTCCTGAGCATATATGGTTGGTTATAAAGATGGCCATCTGGGATTTGTGAAACTTGCAATCCTAAAAAAGAATGACATGTTTCCCATCACGACATATCTTGAAATTGAGTTCATTTCAAATGCAAATATTGCAGCTTTGTTGTAGAGGCAAGATAATATCATCTACATATATTTGTACAGTAGAAGATGGTTTGCCCTTTTTTCCTCGTGAAGAAGTGTAGGAATCCGACCACGCCATTTGTAAAATCCTGACTTGATTAGAGACACAGATAGCTTTGTCATAACCACGCCCGTGGAGCTTGTTTAAAGCCCATAGAGACTTTCTTGAGTCGTACACATGCGATGGATGCTCTGGATCTACAAATCCTCTGGATGACGATACATAGACAACGTCATCATTCTCCGTTGAGGAATTGCGTTTTTCCCAACGTCCCATTGACTGGAATATGAACATGTTCATCACTCGCACTCTTGATAATAAAATCTGATTCGCATCTAATCTAGGCAACTTGAGCAAATGATTCTTCAAATCAATACCCAGCTTCCTGACGATTACCTTTCGCTTCACGAACCACCGAGCTTTGTTCTTCAAACGTCTCCATATCATCCAACTTAAGTTTTGGAAAATCCATTTGAGGCGGATGAATAAAATTATATCTGGACAAGGGTACAAGTATCCCATACATCTAGACTTCAAACTCATGAATTTCTTCCTTCATACCTACAATCCCACACGAGTGCTCGAAGGCTTTGCTTTAAGTCTTGGTTCAACATTTTTAAGAATTCTTGAAAAACACAACATCGCGTCGTTTCTAGCGTTTCCTGGTAGAGACATGTCCGATCTTTAATCCCCAATATGGTTTTCAAGCATTGCTTGAGTCCACTTTTTTTGCATGAGGTAATTGGTTGTTGGATAACGTGAAATTGCAGATTGGAAGAAGATTGCTTTCTGAATCGTTTTCAGTGAGCATTATAGTTGTCCAACACATTACTGTCAACCATGATCGAACGTGTTTCAACTTCAGAATCACTATGGCTGTAGAGTATGTGATGAGGCAAGAGGTTGTTAGTAACTGGCAGAGCCGCCTTCTAGATAACTGTTTGGTGGAAGGTGAACCATTGGCATTACTCTCGGGTGCCGGGCAAACAGAATTAATTTATATATAAGTGAGAGTGGATTTCGAGTTAAACCATTTATGAACCAGGAAGTTCATCGAACAAAACCGAGGTATCAGAAACATCCTCATCATCATTCAATTACCATTGAAATAACAGAAATTCGCACTTGCTTTCTAACTCTTGTAGTTGGAGGGACACTAGGAGGTTCTGGGTCTTATACAAGGTCAAACTCTGCTCCTGAACTGTAAAGCAGTAAGTCTTCGAGTTTACTGTATGGCACAGAAGTCATTTGTTAGGTGCGAGGCCTGAAGCTGTTTAACAACGTCAATCCTTCGTAAGTTCATCGAACGCACATGAACGGTTTCCTGAATCTTGCGCGTTCTTTTGTTTAGATTCGGTACGCCTTCCTTGTGGGTGCATAGCCACAAATAACCTATATCTCTTTCGCCTTAGTTTTCCAACACATCGTAGTCATGGTGGGATAGGCAACAGGGATCCAAATACTCGTAAGTACTGTAATTAGGTTTCTTTCCTTTAGCATTTGTCATAATAGGTCATTCCATGATGCGTGTGTACAATGATCGATTAGAGTATAACACGCAGTGGCAACAGCTTCAGCCATAGAACATGGAGCTTTCGAACAAGATGAGCATAGTACGAGCATCCTTCCATAAGATTCGGTTCCCGTCTTTCGACGATAAAAAAATACATAACCCGCCGGTTCTGTTTGGAACCGAGGTACGCTCGTTTCATGAGAAATACCAACACTCTCAAACCATTCGTCGAGTGTCTTATTCACAAACTCCGTTCCATTATATTTCTGACGAAGCGAACAGTGTACATAAGGGCCTCGTTGATCTTCACAATAAAACTTCTCAATCACTTGAGAGTTTCATCCTTGTTCGAAGAAATTCTTACCCAACCAAATCTGGTGTAATCATCCACTATACCAAAACATACTCTTCCGTTATAGCTTCTGTTCTCATGGTCCGCGAAGGTCCCATATGTAGAGTAGGAAGACTCAGCATTAGGAGTTTTTCCGTCTTTAGTGGATTGATGCATTTCTTACTTTACCGAGCCTGACAAGAATGGACACAATGGTCCCTTTGTCAATATTTCAGCATGGTAATACCTCTGACTAGATTTTCCGAGTCAATTCATTCATGTCCGAAATTCAATGATATCAAAACGACATGCCATATACCATGACTTCCGTGGAAGAGCTTTTGTAAGCAACAAACTGGGTGAAGCTGACATCACATCATTCAGTGAGATAGGGTTTACAGTTGGTTTGTCCGTGAATCATGGAGTAAGCACCATTTCGTAGTTTTGCGGATTGACATGAATGCTGTCGGAATGCAACTTCTAACTCCATCACAAACTGACCTACTGAGAATAGTTTTGTGCTTGAGTCCATCAACATAATAACTCGAGAGATGATAGTGTCACCCAGATTTAATCACCATACCACGATTGCGCATATTCATCGTTGCCAAATCTCAATGTACCAATGAACTTTTCTACAAAGTTGATAAGACTGCACCATCACCGTCAAGGTCCTGAGCCTCAGAATCCAGAACCAAGAACCCATTTGTACTACCTGCGATAACACAAACATGTACTGAATAGGATGCCCTGAAGGGTCGGTAGTTAACAATCAAAAATACAGTGATCCCCTTGAACCTGCCTGTCGATTACTAATTTATGATCAGTTAACTATGAGACCATAGTTATTTTGGGGCTAGAACTAGCACTCGGAGGTAGTTCTATTGGCATAATCAGAAGATTCCATATACCTAGTTAAAGGATACTTCCTCCAGACAAAGGATAAATGCCTGCCAGTGGCTTCCACTGAGGCCTTTCTATTAAGCAACATTTTGCTAATGGTTTCCAGACTTCCTAATTGTTTCCATTTTCTTGGGTTGGCGTTAAAAACGCTTAGGTCCCTGTTGGGTTTAACATCACCAGAACCATCACACATAACCAAACAATCATATGATAAGCAAAAACCAGAAGATTTGTTTATCATGCACCACAAACATTGTTTTTACGTGAAACAGACACAGAATGTTTAATAAGCAAATTAGAATCAACACGATTCTTTTTATTCAAAGTCCTATGGTGTGCTTCTACTCTCCTCGCATTTGCACTCTTAGCCGGCAAAGAACTATGATTCCGAGGGGCTCTCTTAGCACTAATGTTTGCTGGCTCCAGAAGTTGGTTTTTACTCCTGTAGACATAGCACACACACGTTAGTTTGCTTATTATGATGCAACAACTGGTTTTGTGAGTTGGTTTGAGTGAAGGTCTGAGGGGTTCACTAAAAGTTACTTGCTCTTCTTAGTAACATGGTTGGTTTGACCCATTAGCACTTTGGGTGTGGAGTAACTTAGAACCTAATTGTACATTCCTGGGAGCAAGCATTTGGGTGTCTCATGATGAATGTCCACCTACTTGTTGTACCAGTCACTTGGGCTTGCAGCTTTGTATGTTGTGTAGTTAAAGCACTTAGCTTTGCAGTGTACGCAGTACGTGAGTGAGTATTCGCCTTTTGTCAGTTTCATCATACCGACTTTCAACTCATCGTTGTTCTACCTAAGCATCAAGCTGAAGTGCCTAAGGGAGTAAACGTAACTTGCAACTGAATTCTGTCAGATTCAATGCCTGTTGTCACAACTACCTTCAGTGTACCTACATTCAACACCTTCATGATGTTGATCTGAGCATCTAAATTCCTGATAGTGTCATCTTTCCCTTGAAGCTGTTGTCTTAACTTGTTAATTTCAAAATTGTCAGTGGAGGCACTAAAGTGCTATGCACTGTTTTATAGTTTTGAATTAAGTTGTAAACAAACATAATTCTGTTCGAGGAAGGCAAAACGTTTTTCAGATTCAATAAATAGTTGTTTCTGTTTTGAAATCTCAGCTTCAAGTTCAAGAACTTTAGTGTGTTCCCTATCGCATGCAGATCTAAGATCTTCGCAAAGGCAATTCGAACTAGGGGGCACAACACTATCGGAAGTAAGCACAATAGAGCAGATATCTTTTTCTAAACATTCAACAATTAAGCAATCATTTCTGATTAAAAGATTTTTCTTCTCTATGGTCAGGTTCTTGTTATCAAGAACACATTGTTCATACTCCGCCTCCAATTCATCAAAAAACTGTCATATTCCTCTACCTCATTTGAAAAATGTAGTCATTAGCATCTTGGATATGTTTTTTGAATGGTCGTAAAAATGGTAACCAGTTTGTTGTTCAACGAACTGTTTTGCATAATCATAACACCATTCAGAAACATAGTCTAGTTTTGTGTTGTTCTTTCTTTAAGATACCTTCAATTAGGAAAACATCATTAACTTTTTGAAGACTGCCAAACTTGACTTGGAGTCGACTTTTTATGAACAAAATGAGTAGCAGGCGTGGCTGATTTACTACTTGACTACAATTTCGTTGCAAAGCCAATACCTGATCTCCAGATAGTTTCCTCTGAGGAACAACATACGTCAATAAGCCTTGTCATAGAAACGTTTGCGGTCTAACATGCCCTGGTTGTTTTCGTTCATCTTTATCATCTCACCATTGGTGTACCAAGACCTCTTCACAATCCCAGTATACTAACAGGGTGGTGAATTAGGATGCAAAAGGGAATTCAGCAACAACAACACCATGTTTGACACGCTTGGCCATATAAACTTAGACCTGGTTGCGAGGGCCTAGATGTCCTTGTGGCAAGTCTTGGTTCCTTTTTAGGTTCATTGAAAGCATGGGAAATAGTCTGTGTTGGCATGTACATCTTTGCAACAAATCTCTTTCAACTATTGTTAGCAGTTTTTTAAACAAACTATTTCATCTAGATAACTATCTCTAGATCCTTTTTCTCAATAAAATCTTTTCCTTTTCAGTTGTATAAATGCCAATTGATTTTTCTTTTCCTGAAAGAGAGGTTTATGCAAATTCCTTTTCTTCACAAGTCAGCGATATGCTTTACGCTGAATCACTAGGGTTGTTCCTGTCTAACTTTATTTTCAAGATCATGTTTGACCTGGTGGGTATCTAACGACATATTTCTTGCTTGCATTGAAAAGCTCATTTTTTAAGTCTCTATTTCCAACAAATTTCCCCCCCCTTTGGTTAACCTTTAGCATGTCCGTCCTAGTTGGGTTTTGCAAGTCAGTTAATATGGCAATCAAAGAACCTTTATCGATGTGTTCTCAAGAATACCTCAGTTAGGACCATTTTGGCTTCGTGTCAAAGATCTGATAGGATACGGGATCAAATTTCATCAATCTCAGTCTCATCAACGAAGTCCTAAATGTTCTTCCTGGTGCATCTCTTTGACTCAACTGATAATCCACATTACAAAAGATTTGATTGCATCTGGAGTGTACCTCATTGACTGGAGTGTTGGTTACACAAGTAGATTGACAATTGGCCAAGAAAGCGACACAGCATTGGGGCCTTCACCACTCGAGTCATATGCATCCTCATATTAGGCTTGAACATGTTTTTTGTATCAGTGCCTAGTTGATCATAAGGTGTCGGTGCATTCCACATCACGAGGAATGCTTCACTTCACATCTAACACATTCTCTTTTCTCTTTAGCTTCATCATAACGCTTTATCTTTGAATGTACAGAGAGTCCACTTTCCTTGGTCATTACACCTGCCTACCACATGTCCTTCTCCTCTACAGTTGTAACATATCACCTTCTTGCCTCGAGTACCTGTATAACGCATTATTACCTGGAGCTCTTCCCTGAACTGGTTCATAAGCAATGTGACCAAACATGCACCGTAGCAATGATCATTGAGTTAAGGAAGTCCGGAGCTGCTGTTGGTGGGTGGAAACTGCTTTGGAAACCACTAAAGATTACAATCTGATCCATAGTGGCCATCAATGCTTCATTTCGGAAAGACTGAGCAGTAGTGAGGACTAGGAGATGTGGTGTGAGCAACATAGCCAGTGTATTAAACAAAACTTGTAGACTGCTCCTTTTCTTAAGAGTCTTTTTGCATAGCTTCGTAGCTTTGAGATGAGTATAGATCTAAACATAAGGTGTGGTTAGATATCCATGTTCTGTTTGACAATAGTCACTATACTTTCCCTAATAAGCCGGAAGTTGTTAACAAACTGGTGTTCATCTGATGAGTTGGAATGTTGAGCTGAGTAATCTTCATATCATTCACAAGCTTGTGGAAACGCACAAAGTAGTCATGAATTGATTCGTTTCCAATAGCACGAAAGCGTTCGTACTCATCAAACAGATCTTCCTTCCTTTGTTGAATAGTCCTACCTGATCCTTGCATGAGCATCTCCACATTATCCTAAATCTCCTTTGCAGTGCTTGTTGATTGAGATTGTTAAGATGTTCTGGAAAACCTTGACTAAGAATAATTTCAGCTTGAGTATCAGCCATCTCAAGTTTGTTTTCCTCTTCACTGAATTCAGAATCAAGTTTCTTCCTCGGTGCAGGCACAATAGTAGAATCAGTAGGTGGAGGATCAGTGATCATAGGGTGAGGTGTAGGTCCATTCTGGATGGATTTCCATATCAGCTTTCCATGGGTTTTTGCCGAAATTACATGTGTATACATCTTCCAATAATCGTAGTCACTATTCAACCAACATAGTGGACGAGTATCGTACCCGCTGCATTTGTTTCTCATTGGATCACAATTTAATTATGTATGAATGAACGGATCGCAAGTGATTGTTGATTTGTTTGATTTGTGTTTATGTTTTTGTTGTTGTTTGATTATTTGGTTTGGTTTTCTCAAGGAATAACTAGTTCGGTTTTTCAAAATACTTTGCTCGTTCGGTCCTCAAAGGTATTTGCTCGATCGATCCAAAATACTTTGCTCGTTCGATCCTTGAAGATTTTGCTAGTTCGGTCGTCTTGTTCGATCCTTTTGTTCGATCCTCTTGTTCGATCCTCTTGTTCGCTCCTCTTGTTCGCTCCTCTTGTTCGATCCTCCTAGTTCGATCCCTACTAGGTTCTCCAAGAGAGGTGCTTGTTCGATCCTCCTAGTTCGATCCCCACTAGGTTCTCCAAGAGAGTTGCTTGTTCGATCCTGTCGTTCGAATGTCTTGTTCGATCCAAGAAGGTGGACACTAGTTCGATTATCCCTGTTTTCCCCTCGTTCGGTCCAACCTTGAATTCCACTAGTTCGATCCTCCTAAGAATACACTCGTTCGGTGCGTGACGACTTGAACTCGTTCGATCCCCACTTCCTTTTTTTACTTTTCGAACCAAAAAGAAAGAACAAAAGAAAAACACGAGATCGTTGATTGCTAACAAGATGGTTTGAGTGATATTAGATTAAACATAAACCATCTATGAATCAAGAATCAAAAACAAACAATTAATCAAACACAAAAAAAATTCGAAACCCCTTTTTTTTCGAAAAACAAAAGTAAAAAAATAACAAACCAAATCAATCCATCAATCTTGTAGGCTCTTGATACCAATTGTAGGTTCCATGATCATTCATACGAATCCTTAACAATGAAGTGTAGAATCAAGATGCATAAAATTAAGAACTTTATTGATGATTGAAAGAAAAACCTTGTGGTGGCTAGAAACCCTCACAATAATGACTAGCTAAATTATCTCTAAAAAATGTCTATAATGTCTAACCTAATTTTTGACTAAACTAGGTGTATTTATACTAACAAGGTTATGCCCATTCTAGGCTTTTGTTGGGCTTTTCAGGCTTTTTCTTTGTTAGCCCAATTACATTAATAAACATTAATTAATTAACCAACTAACGAGCTAGACTTTTGTCTTGTATCTTCGAGTGACCGAAGCTTCTTTGTTCGGGTCCATTTATGTGATCCTAACACTACCTAAGTGTAAGGAGGGCTTCTTTCTTTCCACCCTTTATCTTAACTTTTCTTTTTAATTCATCAACCCCTTCAGTGCTTACCGAGACTTCATAACTAGTACCTTGTTGGGTTTGTTCCAGTACTAGCTCCATCTTAGTCGGCACTTTTCCTTTAATATCACTTTACTCCTTTTTTCATACCTAAGGACTTCTATTCTATCTAATGAGATGTCCCTAGGTAGATCCCTCCGGTTATGGCTGGATCATGGGAATGAACACCTAAACCTAACCACCTTATAACTCTAAGTAATTACAAACATGGTCGGTCTTTCGGTATTATTCTCAGCCTTAACCATTAAAAAAATGCTCCCCCTCAACATGTGCATCGATATTCAAAAAATGTTTAGCACATGAAGGGTGAAGCTTGCACTTGAGTCCTTTAAATTCACATCTTTAGCCATATATTTTAATCACATTTTCTCCCCTTATCAAAAATGTCAAATCTCTTGATATTTTGGATATCAATTGATTCAAATATTCATGGTTTCAGGGAGAAAATGTCCAATTATTAACAAGCCGATTATTGGAACATTTTAATGCTCCCCCTCAAATTATGAAGGAATAGTACGGTGTTTGAGTACGATAATTTGAATTTTTTTGAATTACTAATAAATTCTTGAAAATTCGTACTCAAACACGATATTTGCCTAATATTAGTATACACTATTTATTCACATATTCACAAGATTAATAAGAATGACCTGAAATGTAGTAGAGCAATATATGACGGAGTCATATTGTCCGTGTCAATAGTCTGAGGTCTTCTCCGTATTCTCTTCCACCAACGAACTTCTCCAGATTTCGCATTAACCTTCTTTAAAAGAGCTGCTTATCGATATCCTGGATCATAACACGAGCCCTTCGCTTGTCAAGTCCACTCCATTTCCTCTTTGGCATGTATTCCATCCTTATTCCCGAAGTAATATCATGAAGAGCAGTCTGATTATCATTGAGCGTGCCATTACTGAATTTATGGAGTTCATCAGTGCGTATCAATCTGTTTCTGTTGTTCTGGTCCTAGTATATCACTCCTTGAGGGTCTGAATATGCAGTGTATGCGGTTCTGTTCCTGAGATTTGACCTAAATGTGTCTGGTTTGGTAAGGTTGAGCTTCTTTTGGTAACTTTCGACACCTAATTGAAAATCTTCCACCCGCCTTTGAATGACAATACGTCTGGTGAACATACGTAATGCCACATTCAAGTCATAACGTTCATCTATCGTGAGATTGGTCAGCTTTTGTTGAACAAGTAGGAGTAACATGTCCTCGATGTCTTGTAGGCGAAGTCGTGGGAAATCACCTTCTTTAAACGTGTATACCTGCTGATCCTCTCTACGAACTTTAATCTCATCCAAGTGACCGTAGTCATACTTCTTCATAATCTTAAGTCTGGTAACTGCAATGATTCATTTTCTGGAGTAGACATCCTTCGTTGACTCCCTGTTGCTTGCAAATCCGTAGAATCGTTGACGTTTAACACCCCAGTGTGAAGTACCCCAGTAGGCATGTTTGTCATATACCACCTTTACAGGACTTCATAGATTGGGAACCAAGTCTTCAATCCATTTGATCTCATAAGTAGCAGCCTTTGTCTTTGTAACGGAAGTTGAGTATTGTCTGCTTAAACTTCCACCTTTCAGATATTCCAGGTCGTTGTTGATGAAGTAATCCTGAGGGATAACTTGACGACCTCGATGATCTGGAATCAACGAAAGAGGCTTACGGAGATCGAACGGATACGACTTGCCTTCAGGGTTATGCCAGTCGAGTTATTCAGTTGTAGCCTTGGAACATTCTTTAAAATGATACTCTAATTCCGTAAGACTCTTACAGGTGCCTTTGAGTAGGTTGAATGCCAGTCCAACCAAAAGTTCTTGAGTCAGATTAGTAATGTTAAGCCCATTCATGAAAAATTCAGAGAATTCGATTGGAGTATCCATAAGCTCATCAAATAAAGTAGGATATTTTTAGAGATGCGTGATGACTTCCTTTCCAGGTTTGAGGTGGTCGGAAGTCAACATGTTGTCTTTTATTCCAATCAGTAATCATGACGGAATGTCGCTCAGGTATTGAACAAGTCATTCATGGATCACCTCGTCCTCAGTTTGTTTCATCATTGTTACCCATATCAAACTCTTGATTCTTTTGCACTCCAGAGTCATCAATTGTATGACTTGGCTCCTCTGCATGGGCAGACTTGCCAGATGACTTATGATGAGATCTGGATGTATCTTTAGAGGAGCTTGATGACCTTCCTTCCTTTGACCTTGGATCTTTTTGTGTCTCGGCTTCCTTGCTAGACTTCCTTCTTTTCGTCCCTCGGTCTGATCCAGCGGAGGGGTCTTGATCTTTGTCTTTGTCGTCTCGACTCCTTTTCAATGTGAAGACTTCACCATATGTATTAAAGAGATCCTTGTCAGTGTTATAAGACTTGAGCAGTGCATCATAAAGCTCCTTCTTATAATCAGCTCTAAGATGTGACTTGCTTTCCTCCATCTTGTCTAGAAGAATCTTCGTGAGTTCATACTCTAAGAGAGATGCAACTGCCTCATAAGTAGACTCAGGTTGAGAGGAAAACTTTGCTAAGGCAACAATTTCTAATGATTCTGTGGCATTTCACTCAATCATCAGAGTTGCAAAGTCTAAGACTACTTTAGGAAGAATCTGAGGAAGTTGAGTATTGACTTCCTCTCTGATAATAGTTCTCACTGACAAGTCAACGAGATCTATGTACTTATGTTTCTTAGCTTGATCTTTTTCTCTACATTTTGCATTATGTGACTGAATCACTTTATGGATAGCTTCTCCTAGCTTGTTGTCCATGTAGTGATCTACAATAACTAGAATTGAGGAAATGGCTTGAGTATACTGGTCAACTTGCTTCATTTCTAACAGATCTCTTTCTAAGTTGGTGACTCTATCATTGAATCTGAATACTAATGCGAAGTCTGGAAGTGCAAGAAATGCGGTTGTTACATTTGAAGCTGTTGGTGTAGGAGTTGGTGTTGTTTGTTGTGGAAGAGGATTGAAGAAATAAGGTGGTGGAGGAATGGTTGTTGGGATTACTGTTATTGGTACGGTAAAAAGAGTAGATGTCTGACCGCTTGGTTCTTCAGTACGAACTATGGTGTCCATCAAGGAAGCAATCTCATTGTCAGCTGGAGAAACGTTCTCAAAGTTTAGAAGCTTCTCTGTGAAGTTAGATGAAACAGAAGAACTTTGCATTGGACCTTCAGTCTTCTGTGTGTCATGGACAGTTGTAAGTGTCACATGAGCATCTTATTCTTCCTGCTCAAACCCCGACGCTTGAGAGACATTGTGTTGATCTGCTCCACCTTGATCAGCATCAGTCATTTCTACATCTTCTTTCCTTAAGTTCACATTTACGTCTTTGTACAATTCCTCACCATCATCTGACTCTTCTTCATTCTCCTCATCATCTTCTTTATCAGTGAATTCATCAACATTTTCTTCTTCTTCTTCTTCTTCATGTTCTTCATTGAACTGATTGAGATTAGGATTCTCATCTCTGCCTGACTCAGTCCTTTTATGATCACTATCATCATCATCATCATCATCATTACCATCATTATCATCACCATCATTACCCTCATCATCACCATCATTACCCTCATCATCTTCAGTATCATCTTCAACATCATCATCTTCTTCTCCACTATCACCCCAAGACTCTTTGTCACTTTCAGAATCATATTTGGGTACATCAGGAACCCCTGGTTTAGCACCAGTTCCTTCATCTGTACCAGAGATTGCGTTGTTGCTCATCAGGAACCCCTGACTGAAAATCAGTTCCATCACCTGAGCCACTTGCATGAGAGATGTGAAAGTCATTTTTGCTTCTTTTTTAGCCTCCTTGAGTTGAGCAGCATCAAATAGAGCTACTTCCGAGAGTACATTCAAACCTTTTCCTCTATCAGCCTTAACAAATGCCTTCTTCTTAGTCGGTTTAGGTTTAGAAGCTGGCTTCTTCTTGGAAGGAGATTCCTCAGATGAGATGGCTGAATCAGATTTCTTATGACTTTTCTTTGACTTTGGGGGTTCAGCTCCTGAAGCAATTGCATAATAAGTCTTGTAAGCTACATAGTCCAGCATGGCTTGATTCATCATTGATTTAGGGAGAATAGCACCATATACTTGAGTGTCTTTATGTCTAGAGACGAATCTCATGGTACCCAGTAAGCTGTCATCCCGAGCAGTGTGCATGAACATTCTGTTTCTCGTTGAGATAGACTTATCTTTTTCGAGGAAGTGATGAATGATAATCTTCGTGAATCTAGGATAGAACATCTTGTCTTGTTTCTTAGAGTCTTTGTTATCAATCTGGTAAGCCAAGTCCTCCCAAATTAAAGCAACAAAATCAAGGTCCTTCTTGTAGTACATTCCCCAAAGTATTTGTACTCTTGAGAGTCGTAACTTATCAAGGCCAGATACCTTTCCACAAAGACATTTGTTGATGATTGATCTAAAAGTTCTTCATGGTTGATGTATATGATCAACAATTACATCAGTGATGTACTTGATCTCTCCAGACTGACTAAGTTCATAGATAAAAGATAGAGCTTCCTCTTCAGATGGGAGTTCATTAAATTCTTGACCCAGAACCCTAGGACATATGTTGAGAATATCTCTAAACACTTCAACATTCACAGAAAACCTTTTGTTGTCGATCTTGAATCGATATGATGCATTGTGTTTGTTGACGGTAGCCCATAACTGATGCATGTAGATGACTAGAACTTCAGCAGTGATAAGGAATGCAAGATAGCATGTTGTAAGATCAAGGGCATCCATTACTACTTGATAAGTAGGTTCCTTTGGTTTAATTCCAGGATTGATCCTCATGTTACACTTGCCAATGACACGTTGATTCTTTGGAGCAACTAAGGCACTGTCCAGTGCACTTTGTTGAGCTTTTGTAGTCATGGTTCTGCTAAGAATTTTCCAATACAGTTTATATATAACCAAGTTTATATATGACACTATATGGCAAGCAGTTTAATGATGACTGATTTTAGATGCAGATTATGATTATCAACAAAGGATTAAGCACATTTTGACAAGCAAGCATGTAACACACATAAGAGAATAACTAAGAGATTAAGCAAGATTAAATCGCCTTCTAAATGATTAGATTAATTTGCCTCCTTAAGCAGAAAGACTAATTCACCTCCTTAATGAAATTAATTTGCCTCCTTAAGTAAAGGTCTAATTTGCCTCCTTAAGTAAAAAGTCTAATTCGCCTCCTTAAGTAAAAAGTCTAATTCGCATCCTTAAGTAAGAAGTATAATTCACCTCCTTAAGTAAAAAGTTTAATTCGCCTCCTTAAGAAAAAAATTAATTCGCCTCCTTAAATCAACAAATTAATTCGCCTCCTAAAGAGGGGATTAATTCGCCTCTTTAAGAGGTAGGATTAATTTGCCTTCTTAAGAGGTAGGATTAATTCGCCTCTAAAGGGGGGTGGATTAATTCGCCTCCTAAAGAGGGGATTAATTCGCCTCCTATAGAGGGGATAAATTCGCCTCCTGAAGGAGGATTAATTCGCCTGCTATTGTAAATGCTTAATTCGCCTCATATTGTGAATGCTTAATTCGCCTTGGATCTTTCAAAATTCTAAACTTAGTGTTTTAAGCATTACAAGCCACTTAACCAAGAATTCTAGTGTCTCACAACAACAAATGAACCATTTTAAACATGAATTAACCACAGAATTGTCACAATATACAAAATTAAACAATAGTTCATACGAAGTACACAAACTTGTATTATTATTGTTCAAACAAAGGTTATAACATCTCTAATGCATACAACAATGTAGTCTAACACATACTAACAGCAAACCCACCAACATTTTCTATTTCTACCCATTTCCCCACATTTTCGCATACAAGAATCAAGAGAATCACATAATACGTTAACCAAATGAAAAACTATTTTAAGCGAGTCTTTAGCAACCCTAGACGAACAAAACCCCTCAAACAATTTAGGGTTTCACCCACTTTTGATTTCGAGGAACCCTAGATCAAGTTCTAGGGTTTCGAGGAACCCTAGATCAAGTTCTAGGGTTTCACCCAATTTTGATTCCGAGGAACCCGTAATTCATACTATTTCCTTTGGAGAAGATGATGTTTAGGGAGTAAGGAACACTTTTGTAGTTGTACCTTAGAATTAAAAACGGCTGGTTGATGGTCTTTGAAGAGGTTCGAGCGAGCAACAATGGAGGGAAAAGAAAAAGATTTTAAAATGAGTGTGTTTGTGTGTGTTGACTGAAAAGAAAACAGGGCAAGGGGGTGTTTGTAGTTTAACTTTCAAGTTTGACACAAATGCCACTAACCTTTTAATCCTTATGCATTTTTCTTAAACAAGTTTTCTAAGGTAAATAGTAGTTTAACTAATGGCACATTTAGTCCCTAAAGTTTTAACTTTCATACCTAGCAACTTTTTTTTGCTATTAACTCCCTAAAGGCATAAACACATAACAGTTAAGGCACAAATAAGTTAAACCTAATTAACTACCCTTTAATTGTTAATCCGTTATTGTTTAAAACTTTTTTCCCTTTATCACAAACTGATTTTATGAAGAAGATATTTTACATTTTCTCCCCCTCAAACAATGACCCGTTTTCTATTTAAAGAGCTGTAGTCGTTGTTTGAGTGGTCAAATGTTTTTGAAAATGATTTTTTTTTGATGAATTTCTGATATTAATGTTTTATTTTTTGAAAACAACACCATAAATTATAAGATTTCTCTTATTTTAACACATAAGGCACTGACACGTGACACTTATAGGAAAAAAAAGGCAGGGTTGTGCTGCAAAAGTAACACAACCTATGAATGAATATAAGTAATTCATTCTCGAGAAATAAATTCCCGTTGTGAGTGAGGTTAAGTTTTCTTTTTGAAATACTTGCCTTTAAGATGATGACCGGGTTGTTATCTGAAATAATAGCAAGCCATTTTGGTATGTTTTAAAAGCTTTTGAACTTCTACTCGAACTTCATTTAAAGCCTCGTAACATTATTAAATGACATTTCTAAGGCCGTAAATGTTATCGATTTTCAGAAGATATGCCAGAGATACATATTTTTATATTTTTCTGATTTTTTAATTTTTAATTTTCTTTTTGAAAAATTTATATAAAAAAATATTTTTGTGTTTTTATGTTTTCTTATGTACATATGATACAGGATATACCGCGAGTAACCACCTTTACTCGTCCTCTTCCCCTGTCAGACGTTTTAGCGTTTCTGGAGACATGCTTCTCATACCGAGCTTCTCGATCAAGAAATTGAATCTTTCTCTTGGCAAGGATTTGGTAAAGATGTCAGCCAGTTGATATTCCGTCCGAATAAAGTAAAGTTCCACTATTCCATTCTCTACCTGCTCCTTTTGAAAATGGTAACATACATCGATGTGCTTTGCTCTTGAGTGTTGAACGTTGTTGCAGCATAGAGCAATTGCACTTTTGTTGTCGCAGTACAAAGGAATCTTATTGAATTGAAAACCATAATCTGTTAGCTGTGAACGCATCCATAGGATTTGAGCACAACACCCAAATAAGGTAATATATTCCGCCTCTGTACTCGAGATCACAGTGCTCTTTTGCTTCTTGGAAGACCAGCTAACAAGTTTATCACCTAAGAATTGAGCGCTTCCTGATGTATTGCGTCTAGTGTCTTGAACCCGCTTGATTGCGTCTGCATATGCTGTTAAGAGGACATACCGGTATCTTGAGTACAGCTACCCATGTTAATGGTTCCTTTAGGATCGAAAGATCGTTTAACGCATTTACGTGCTTTTCGGTAGGTGATTATGAAAATCCTTACAAATGATATTATCATATATTATATATATATATATATATATATATATATATATATATATATATATATATATATAATATAAATATATAATAAGTATTCCCAAAATATCAAATAATAAGAGAGAGTAAGTATTCCGTAAGGCTTTTAAAAGATTACTTTTAACCAAAGTAAATCCAAAAAACCTTCCCGGGTCGTTTTCCGATGAGGCGTGAATTGAAAATCGAGGTTAAGTTCGTGATCGCGTGTTTGAATGATCAAAGATTTGGTTTGTATTCTATTTCTACTAATAATATGCAAAAACAAATAAACGCAAGTAAACAATGAAAGCAATTAAAGATCGAACCTAAAAACGTTAACGGGAATTAAAAACGCGACTCTAAAACCTAAATTATCAAATTTAAACCCTACAAAAGCAAATTTAATTTTTAAAGGTCCTAAATGATAAAAGAAAATTTAAAAAAAAAGAATCATATTTTTTTGACTTTTATTTTATTTATTATGAATTAAAAACTGATTTAATCTAAAAAATTAATTAAAAATACAAAACTAATTTATAAAAATCTGGAAAAATTATGAAAAGTACTTTGAACTATATACTCCCTCCGTCCCAAATTTATTGTCCCCTATTGACTTTTTAAGTTTTTTTCTTCCAACTTTGACTTTAAATATTTTTGTTTGTGTTATATAATACTTGATGAAAATTATAACAATGAAAATACAATCAAAAACCAATCAATTCAAATATTTTGCATCAAGTATAACATAACACAAACCAATATATTTAAGGTCAAAGTTCGAAGAAAAAAACCAAAAAAGTCAATAGGGGACAATAATTTTGGGACGGAGGGAGTAGAAGCTAAGAAAAATGCAAACAAGAAATAAGCCCTACGGATAAGCTGCTAAATAAGCTCATATAAGCTGCTAAGCATAAAACTGAAAATGACTTTAAATATTAAATGAAACAATACATTTATGAAAAAGACCCAAGGGCGAGTTGGCAGTGTGTGGTGTTGTTAAGGTGTTGGTGTGTAAAGGGGGAGGTCACAGGTTCGAACACTGTGGCATCCCTTTTTGAAAAACTTTTTTTTTAATTTCTTTTTTAAAAAGCTAAAATATAAGCAAAAATAACAAACTTTAAAAAAAGAGCTTTTTACAAAACCTAAGAATAAGCTAGAAATAAGCACTTTGAAAATGACAGTTTTGGTTTTTAAGCTTTGACATAACTAGCTAAAACTATTTGGACTTAAGGACTCAAAAAGCAATTAGAAACAAAAATAAGCTGAAACAGATAATGAGCTACACTTAATAAGCATAAAAGATTAAAAATAAGCAAACTACATAAGCTGGAAATCAGATAATAAGCAATAGGACAGTGACTCTTAAGACAGTTTTAAAGGATTTTAGACACTTTTTAAGCCAAGATAAAGGATTAATAAGCTCTGAGTTCTAAACTGAAAAGTTAAAACAAATTAAAAATGGGACCTAATCAACACAAATAAGCAGGAATTAAGCAAAATT
The DNA here is from genome assembly GCA_026074375.1 of Tanacetum coccineum. Lineage (NCBI taxonomy): Eukaryota > Viridiplantae > Streptophyta > Magnoliopsida > Asterales > Asteraceae > Tanacetum > Tanacetum coccineum. The sequence goes on from BQNB010052447.1 coordinate 38,895, forward strand.
ACTAAAGGAATAAGCTAAAAATTGAAACTGAATATGACAGATGAAACTAATATTTTTGGCTTTTTTAGTTTTTTTTCAATAACTTGCAAACTACTTTTAAGAACTTTGAAATGATTTTGACCAATAAAGGACTTTAAACAGATTGTCCCTAGATCAAATTAAGCAACTTGCAATCAATTTTGACCAAAATTAAGCTTTATTAAATCCTAAATTGATCTGCAAAAACTAAACTTTCTAAGAAACAAAATGACAAGCATGACTGAATTAACCCAATTTCCTTAAACCAGCAGCTAGAGACTCAAAAACAGAAGTTTGGTGATGCAATTTAAACTTGTTAGAACCATTTAAACACTACCTAAAGGACTTTTTCAGAGAAGTCATTAAATAAGCAGTTTGGCAGAACTTTTAACTAGCATACACAAAAAAGGTGATGAAACAGACTTGTAAAATCAAATCTACTTAATTTAAATTGATTAAAACTAACATTAAGACTGAATTAGAGCTAATTGAAACTGGTTTGAGCATCAAAACAAACTTTGAACCTCATTTGACCCATTTTAAAACCTTAACCCAAACATTCCTTTAAAATCTAAAATTTGATTTTTAAGCTAAAACAATTTAAACCAAGCCTTAAATTCTAAAAACAGATTAAGCACAATCACATTAGATGACAGAAAAGCACAAAGTAAGGAAAAATAAGCACTTTTTAATAAGCTATAACTATGAGCAGTATTAACTATTATGGGCAGTACTAACTTTGAAATGAAAAGATCTTAAATCAAACTTATACTAAACTATTAACTAAACATATTAAGCAACATTAAGACAGGATAAGCATAATAAAAACAACAATAAGCAAAAATAAGAAAATTAAGCAATGCAACAGTAAATTAGGCTATAAGGGTAAAAAAAATGAATGTACCTCAGTCCTTAGCTCATTGAGTGAACATAAAGCTCTAGGGATTCAGCTTGTTGTCAATAAGTTGAATTCAAAAAAAAACATAAGCCCATCCTTGTCTGGCTTATCATCCATAAAGCTTAAAACCTTAATACTTAACTAACTTGTAATGAAACATGAACAACTTGTACAAATAAGCTTGAAAAGCTTATTTGTACAAGTAAACACCTATTTTAGTTAACAACAGCTTAGGAAAACTTAAAAACAGCTTAATGAGTTTTGAGTAAATAAGAAATTGAAACAGGACAATTTAAGATAAACGTGACTTTTATTAATAAAAAGATGATTACAAAGCTTGAATACATAAAAGATAAGCAATTAATTAAGCTGGAAATAAGTAACATTACACTACTCCTAAAACTAAATTACACTAGATGATTTTATAGCTTGATTTCTAGCCCTATTTGTATAAAACAAATGAAGAGGAGCTTCTTGATATTGTGTTTGTTGTGTGAGGAGGAAGAGAAGCTCTTAACATAGCCATCCATCCAAATTTGTGCTTTTTTATCCTGATCATAGCCCTTGATTAATTTTGTCTAATAAGCTTTCATGGGATTGCCAAGGTGGAGTTGTCCTCTTCTGGGGTGGCATTTTAAGTGGGGTTGAGAGGGGTTTTGTCATGGTGCAAGGCTTATT
>BQNB010052448.1:0-40488 GCA_026074375.1 Tanacetum coccineum
TTGAACAATTCCAAACACCCCAATAATCACAAATCAAATATTAAAATTCTAACAATTTGACAAAATAAAACCCCAAACGAGTTATCATCATCGATCATCAATTCAAAACTACAATCACCAAATCACTAACATAACATGATGAAAAAAAATTAACTGAAAATCTCAGCCACTTCATCAAAACTTAATAGATACAGGATCACGGATGCTTTGCAGATCAATCATTAATTCACAAGACTCTATCTCTAAAAAAATATGAATCCATCAAACCTTAATATTTGACATCAACAATGTAAGCCCTTAACATTTCTAGAAATCATCCTTGCAACAATTAACCATGATGTCATCAAACATTTTAACAAAATCATCTAAATCAAACATCTTAAACCCTCTTCATTCATCTCTAAAACCTTCATCACCCTTTTAAAAAAAATGTCACCGGAATAAGAAGACCTCCATTTCTTTGGTACCTGTATTCCTCTTCTACTTTGGTACGCATATTCCTCCAAAGCCATGATCATTAGCTTGGCAGACGACGGAGACAATGACGGCGGTAACGGCTGAGAGCACATGATGTTGGCAAAGGTGGCGGCAGAACTAAACGGTAGTGGCGACAAAATCTGATGTGTGAAAATAGAGAGATAGGGGTTTGCGTTTTTAAGAAAGAAAGAGATAGGTGTTTGTGTTTGTGTTTTTAAGAGAAATAAAATAGAGAGATGGAAATGGTGTAATGAATTTTATTAGTGTGTTAGGTTTTTAGTATTTGAGTTTGTGGTTTACACTTAAATTATGTTTAATGGACCGTTACAAATAGACCACATGAATGCAGCATTTACAATTTGACTGAATTGATGACAATATCAATGTTAGCAGTTACAAGTTGACTGTATTAAAAAACGTATAAAAGCCGTTACAACTTTACCATTTAATTGGTTGTTACATGTTTTGAGGTGTTACAAGTTTTGGTTATTAAAGAATTTTAAAGGCTTTTAAATGTGTATGATGAACATTTTCTAATGGTTTTACATCTTTCCCAATAAAGTAATCATTTTTACTTAATTTTTTAAGACTTCTAAAAATAGATGGGCTAAATGTTTTATAAAGTACGAGAAAGGTGTTTGTATTTTTAAGAGAGATAAAATAAAGAGATGAAAATGGTGTAATGAACTTTGTTAGTGTGTTAGGTTTTTATACTCGTATTTGAGTTTGTGGTTTAAACTTAAATGATGTTTAATGGACCGTTACAAATGGACCACATGAATGCAGCCGTTACAATTTGACTGAATTGATGACAATATCAATGTTAGCAGTTACAAGTTGATTGTTTTAAAAAATGTATATGGGCCGTTACAACTTTACCATTTAATTGGTTGTTACATGTTTTGGGGTGTTGCAAGTTTTGGCTATTAAAGGATTATAAAGGCTTTTAAATGTGTATGATGAATACTTTCTAATGGTTTTACATCTTTCCCAATAAAGTAATCTTTTTACTTAGTTTTTTAAGACTTCAAAAAATAGATGGGATAAATGCTTTATAAAGAAAAAGAAAGGTGTTTGTGTTTTTAAGAGAGATAAAATAGAGAGATGAAAATGGTGTAATAAATTTTGTTACTGTGTTAGGTTTTTATACTCGTATTTGAGTTTGTGGTTTACACTTAAATGATGTTTAAAGGACTGTTACAAATGAACCACATGAATGCAGCAGTTACAATTTGACTGAATTGATGACAATATCAATGTTAGAAGTTACAAGTTGACTGTATTAAAAAACGTATATGGGTCGTTACAGCTTTACCATTTAATTGGTTGTTACATGTTTTGGGGTGTTACAAGTTTTGGCTATTAAAGGATTCTAAAGGCTTTTAAATGTGTATGATGTACATTTTCTAATGGTTTTACATCTTTTATAATAAAGTAATATTTTTTACTTAAATTTTTAAGATTTCTAAAAATAGATGGGCTAAATCCTTTATAAAGTAGTATAGATATAGATTGTACTTACTGCAGAGATTCTTTATTTTTTCGTTTGAAAAACGTTTAGCCGGATAACATTTGCTCGCCGCAAAATATAGTCACAGGGTACCCGCCGCCGCATTGCGCGGGTACCCGGATAGTTTTGTTAAGGATATGGTAATATTTTGCATTATTAAGGCATGATTATAGCAATATTGGAGAGTTGTTACTTTTTTCAGCTGTTACAAGTCTTAAGGTTGGAGGGATGTTACTTTGGTTTTATAGATCAAAAAGGAGAAGATGAAAAAGTGGAGAAAAACTCACCAAAGAACATCGAGCCATGGAAAAAAAAGGGAGAAAGAGATACAATCACGTGCATCATGTTGATAAGGTTGCAGTGGTTGGCAGCAGATGGTGATCAAGCTAAAGTAGGGGAGAGCATGTGGCAGCCGGTCATTCCGGCGAGAGATCGGTAGAGACGGCGGCGGAAGCCGGTGGCAAACAGCGGCTGGTGGCGTCCGACGTGGTGGTAACGTCCGGCGTAGTAGTGACGTCTAGTGGTAGGATCGGCGTGATGATGTGGGGGTGGTGAATGATAGTTTTTATGAGATGAGAGAATAGTGGGTATTTTTTTGTTGTGTTTGTGTTTGTGTGGTGTGTGAAATGGATTGTAGTTATAGTTATAGTGATAAAATGTAAGCCTTTGTAATGGTTTTTAAAAAGGGTGTTATATTGTTTGGCACAATTTTATTGCTTGCATAAAAAGATTGTACATTATGTTTTGTAACTTGGAATGTAGCAGCCTTTTTAATGGCTTTTAAAGAGGGTGTTAAATTGTTTGGCATAATTTTATTGGTTGCATAAAAAGATTGTACAACGTGCATAAGGATTTGCACTACTTAAGACTTCTTTTTATAGTAATCTTTTTTACTTAAAATTTTAAGTACTTCTAATATTAAAAATTGGATAAATGATTTATAAAGTAGTAGAGATAACTCACTTACATAGAAGATAACTCACACAATTCGACTTTTGTTACACTTAAAGTATAAAGATAACACAATTGATGCGGCTCATGTAGATGATTCCAAGTAATGTATATACTTGCCTTTAATCTAATTCAATACTATTTGATGACCAAAAATGACGTGTTTGACCTTAAATTTTAAAAATGACCCGGTTAATGTGTTTGTGATGTATAGGGTTGGTCTTCAACGTGTCCTGGAAAAAAGAAAGGCAGTGCTTCAAAGAGAGCAAACGATGGTCTATGCTCGGGCTTTAGTTGCTGGTTTTGAGAAAGATGATCTAGCTCGCGTGTTTAGCTATTGCTTGTGGATCTCCACATTTAAGGTATGGTTGTCTCTTCAACTTAAGCCATACTCAAAAATACGCAAGGGTATGTGAAAATCATGTATTTATGTAAAAGTTTATGAATTAAAACTAGTGTTACACCACACCAGGGACGCATGCTTGAATTTCATGGAATTATGCAATACGAAGCGTAATGATACAATCTGGATGGATGAACATTTAGAGAATTTTGATAGCGAATTAGCTCTATTTATCTTTATTACATGGACTCAAAACGGAAAAGACAGTCTGCTAATATCCTTAATTCCATATCGATCTTGGATTTCTAAAATCAAAATTTAATCGCACAAGTTAAAAATGCTTCTTAATCATTTTAACATGGGAATAGAAATGTATAAGAACTTTCTGTGCAAATGTATGTCTCTTTTGTATAATCCAACTATTATACATTTTACACTTAAACCACTTTCATAGATGCCAACATATTTACAGTGAACTAACTAGACCAAGCTTCTAGCAGAAATCTACTTGAGGTATACCGGCCATTGTATCATAATCCTTGAGAGAAAGGACTTTTACGTGTTCTAAACACAATGTACTAATGAATTTAGGTTGCAGTATGGTTTGGATATAGACTCAACCATTAAGCCTTAGACGCCAAATATCCAACCGTCAAAAATCATTTGTAAGTACATTATCTTCTCGTGCAATTTACCACCATATGCTTATGTATTCCTTCACAACTATTATATAAATCCCTCATAACCATTCAAAAATTAAAAATTCAGCATAAAACCATACCGTTTGAAACCTGTACAAGTCGTAAAGCACTACTATATACTGTTGCAAGTTCATGTAACATTAAAAGATGGTCGTAGTTTTGAGGATACGTATTTGAAGTATATGACAGATGGTGTCCTTCAGCGTGAAACGTTGAAAGATGAAAATCTTGACAACTATAGGTAAGTTTTTCCTTTAAAGATGCAAATCTTGACAACTATAGCTATATTGGCAAGGATCTTCTGTTGGGATTTAATATACTAGGTAACCAGTTTAGCTACGAGTACGCAGCGGAATGGATCTAGTTATGGCACATAAGATTAACACATAATAAAGTAAATAATTATAACATTAAAAGTAAATAATTACTTACCTCTTGATCTTGAACTTGAAACAAATAGCAGTTAAATTACTGCCTCTACGCCTCTACGGTTGCTCACACAAACACGTCAACCGAGCATGAGTTGATTGCTAGTCACCTTCATGAACCAAACACCACGTGTCTTGAATCAATTACCAAACGCACCCCATGAGCTTTTTGTAATCGATAACCAAGTGAAACCCTAATTAAGGTTTTCACCAAAAAACAAATAACCGAATAACCAAATTCAGTTCAAATCGAATACCAAAAAACGAAACCCTAGTTAGGGTTTATGGTTTTGTCGAGCTAGAAAAAACACCACAATTCACCGTTTGTGAATCTTGAACGGTCGAGCTAGGAAATCAAGAAGAACCGAAAACCCTTGAAGGGTTTTAGTCGAATTCGGTTTTAAGGGAAACAAGAGAACCAAAAATCCCTTTTGAGTGGTTTGTCGAATTCGGTTTTTAAAGGAACAAAGGAAACCAAAAATCCTTTAAGGGTTAAAGATTTCGGTTTAGGGTTTTTAGGAAAAGGATAACCGAAACTAGCATTAGGGTTTTTAGGGATTTGATGTGAAATCAATGAATGTATAATGAGGTGATGGGTAGGGGTTTATATAGGCTCCCACCCAACCTAATTCATATAGGATAAGGAAACCTAATTGTTTCATTTTCCTTCTCTTTTTCCTTAACCGACCCAAACATCCCTTTAGTGTCCTTGTAGAAGTCGGCTACACTAGACAACCCCACAGGTTCGGGTTTTGTTCGTTTAAGCCCCTTGGTTTTATAAATTAAATATCCGTTATACTTTATTAAACAATTAATAATAAATAATGACTATTTAAATATTATCGTGAAGTAAAACATACTCTATGTGTTTTAACGCGTGTGCCCCTAATAGGTTCACGTATTTCTAATGTATAACTTACGAAACCGACTAACATATTCCAACAGCTCCCACTTAGGAGGCGGAGTAGCAGGCTGCAGATATACTTATAATTGGCAACGTCTAGCAAACACACACAATTACCTTTAAATTAGAAATACTTGAGATAATAGTTTCACTAACAATCTCAGCTGATAATGGTTAGTTTATTTCTTGCTTTAATCATCATCTCTTTGTTACAGATACCGTTAAACCATGGATATGGATCCTAACTCATTCCATATAGTTTAACATTATGTTTCTCGTTATAGTAATAATTCAGATATACCAAATGTAATCAACAATCATCTTGGATTACCCTTTGGGTACAACCATATAATTATCTGATTAATTCTGGAGAGGGCCCATGGTATCTTTCTGCACATATCAAGTGGATGAACAAATTCTTTGTTGACTACAAGTGTTGTGGATGCTGCTTCACATCACTTCCAAGAATAGCCTTTATGACTACCTTATTTAGGATAGCGTTTGACTTAGACTCAAAAAGTGATATCCACACATGCAGAACTTGCTTGCATCTCAAGTCTAAGGACGATTTTTAAACCATTTTCTACATTTACTCATGACCAATGTTCTAAAAGTCTCAAGACGCACTAAGGCGCAAAGGGGGTCAATGAGCCTTAAGGCGAGGCACATACCAAAGCGTAGGATTCATAAATATAAGTCGCACTAAATACACTAATTTTTTTAATGACATATGTCACACTTTTATGCGGATTGAATAAAACAAAATAAAATTTGAGATACTTAATAGTTAAAACATCTAACAAAGCTCACATTTAAACCAAAAATATCAAGCAAGCAAGTGAAGCACTGTATCAATATTCAAGCATAATGCCACATTATCATGATAATATTTCATAAGGAAACTACTTGATAAAACAAATTAAGAGACTTCAATCTAAGTCGTCGAATTCCCTATCGTCATCATCATCTTTAAATGTGTATCGCTCCTTATTGTGATTAGATTCATCCTCCTTGACATCTTCTTCTTTAGTTTCACTATTCTCTAAAAGCACAACGTCATCATCTTCACCCAAAGGTTTTGTCTAGAACTAGACCCTCCCCTTTCCCTTCCCTTTGAGCTTGAACTAGCATAACCATCACTGGATCTAAGATTATAGTTTGACTTGTCTACGTGGCTTTAACCCTTCCTTGCTGGTACATCCTCATAATATTATAGTTCGACTCGCATCATTGGATCTAAGTTTTTGGTTTGTGACTTGCAAGAAGCCTCTTCAAAAAGTAGACAATATAGATATGACGTGAAGTGATTACATATGTGTCAAATTAAAAAGAGAAGTTGAATAAATGGAGGCACTTGTTTCACCATATTGTATGTATTTAATTGTCTTTATTAGGGTTATTATTTAGTAGATTATACATAAAGGCCCATGTGATTTTGTATTTGTGTCTCAATATTAAGATAAAAAGGCCTAAAACCCGTTACATATGCTAGGCACGACTAGTCCCAAGGTGCAATATCCTAAGTCATTGCGATTTGTATGGGATTTATGCATGTTGTGAGCCTCGATCTAAAAAAATCCCAAAGGCTGGAGCCTCAAGGGATTTAGGAAGTAGGCGCGCCTTAGGCACGATTTTTAAAACATTTCTCATGACGAGGATCTAAAAGTAAATATTCAAATAATATAACCAACACTCACATTTGTCTTATGTAACGATATTCCCATATTGTTAACCGATAATGGACATATTTAGAATGATAAAATCATTCAAGAATTAAACATGCAAATATAGGATAACAATTATTATATGTATGAACGACAAATACCACGTATCTTCATTCATCATAAAGTAAAAATTATCTTACAATCCCAATTATCCAAATACTAAAATAGATATGCATGAAACTAATTAGCAAGTTGAAGTATAATTTTTCCAACATTCTCAACTCTTTCTTTACAAAACAGCTAAATAGTTATCTGAGTAAACTTTCCGAATACATGTTTCAAATTCATATAATTGTGAAAGATTTGAATAATAAGATGAGTGTCTTATCGTTCACGTGCATACTATTGCAAGAGTCATAGTATGCATAAGGTAATAGTACCTTTTATAGGGTATTTGAAGTCAATAACATACCTATCTTAGACAGCCATCTTTACAGTTTCTTAAAATGTAAAGTATTCTTATTCTTTAATGTGTAATGCAACAATGCTCTTAATTGAGTATATCTAGTTAGCAGATTTATTATAAATAATGAAATCCTTCTTCAACTAGAATTGATTATTCTCTAGCATCAGTTGTACACAAACAACATTATGCCTTATATAATTCATAAACATTTGTATTAACAGTCATCTAAATTCTCTCAATTAGATATTTTTATCTAAATACTCGGAATTAGATACTGTTGTTGTTATCTCATCTTACTCTTGTGCAAAAGTAACAACCAGTCTTATACACAATATAAGATATACATGATGAATCCTTCGTTAAAAGATTTCCATCCATGTATCAAATTATCTCAAGTGAAATATATCATTTAAGACTTGCTTCAATGATGTATTGCATTGTGTTGGACTTAATTTCTGCATGTGTTTATTTCATTAAACATTTATTCCAAAGTCATTTGTTTTATTTCCGATTTTCCCAAGTGAAGTTTCATTCCAATCTAAGAATTTAATATCTAGCTTTGAAGGAATGATGCTTTCAATATGTTACACGACATATGAATTTTAAAGAAAAACATAGTGCTCCCACTTGATGTCAGGTGTACTCAGGAGTTATCTTAATTTAATCAGAAACTATATTGTGATTAAACTTAAGATCTCTGCTCCTAGATGCATGATTCAATCCACACTTGGATTTTATTATCTTGTATACTTTTATAAAGATTATTTAAAAATCATAACCTTTTGATTACACACCGTCCTCGCAAAAGGTAATCATGAAGAAAAGAGTTATAAAACTTAATTGTCATATTACAAATATAGACTCATAACCCTTTTGATTACACATCGTCCTCGCAAGCTAATCATTTAGGAAAGACTTATGATTCTTAATTCTCCATATATCAGATTAAAAATGTATGACAATTAGTTACCTTTATATAATTAATGCGTGTAGAAAAGAAAGATTTAATCATAGTCAATTGCTTGAGTAAATATACTAGGTAACCAGTTTAGCTACGAGTACGCAGCGGAATGGATCTAGTTATGGCACATAAGATTAACACATAATAAAGTAAATAATTATAACATTAAAATTAATAATTAATTACCTCTTGATCTTGAACTTGAAACAAATAGCAGTTAAATTACTGCCTCTACGGTTGCTCACACAAACATGTCAACCGAGTATGAGTTGATTGCTAGTCACCTTCATGAACCAAACACCACGTGTCTTGAATCAATTAACAAACGCACCCCGTGAGCTTCTTGTAATCGATAACCAAGTGAAACCCTAATTAGGGTTTTCACCAAAAAACAAATAACCGAATAACCAAATTCGGTTCAAACCGTATACCAAAAAACGAAACCCTAGTTAGGGTTTGTGGTTTTGTCGAGCTAGGAAAAACACCACAATTCACCATTTGTGGATCTTGGATGGTCAAGCAAGGAAATCAAGAAGAACCAAAAACCCTTAAAGGGTTTTAGTCGAATTCGGTTTTAAGGGAAACAAGATAACCGAAAATCCCTTTTGAGGGGTTTTTCGAATTAGGTTGTTAAAGGAACAAGGGAAACCGAAAATCCTTTAACGGTTAAAGGTTTCGATTTAGGGTTTTTGGGAAAAGGAGAACCGAAACTAGCTTTAGGGTTTTTAGTGATTTGATGTAAGATCAATGAATGAATAATAAGGTAATGGGTGGGGGTTTATAAAGGCTCCCACCCAACCTAATTCATATAGGATAAGGAAACCTAATTGTTTCATTTTCCTTCTCTTTTTCCTTAACCGAACCAAACACCCCTTTGGTGTCCTTGTAGAAGTCGGCTACACTAGACAACCCCACAGGTTTGGGTTTTGTTCATTTAAGCCCCTTGGTTTTATAAATTAAATATCCGTTATACTTTATTAAACAATTAATAATAAATAATGACTATTTAAATATTATCGTGAAGTAAAACATACTCTATGTGTTTTAACGTGTGTGCCCCCAGTAGGCTCACGTATTTCTAACGTATAACTTGTAAAACCGACTAACATATTCCAACATCTTCAATATCGATGACCATAGTAAATGTAATTATTCATTCCACTGTCACGTTAATACGATATTTTACACGGTGATTTTTTATTATTCATAATTGATTAGTTAAGATAACCAAAAATAATATGGATATGGAACTAGTAAGCTTAGTTGAAGACTAATATAGGGGGTTTTTGTTTATGTTATCTATTGTGTATAATGTATTAAACTATGGTCACAGCATGGATAGGACTTTTTGTTTGCAATCTCTTCTAGTCCAAGTACCTGCGTATGTGTACTTAACATAGCAAGAGCAATCCCTAACCTACGAATTCTTCCCGGATTATGGAAATATGGTATACAACTCGTAGTTAGAACTTTCGATGTTAATAAGATTTCCTTCGACTACTCCCTTCTTTTTCCGTGTTTGTAGCATATCTTGGACGCCTCGTGAAAACGAATGTCATGGCTATAGCATGTGTTTTTTGCAGTTGGTACGTTACTGCTAATATGACACGTAAGTGGTCAGGTTATCCGTAGTAGCTTAATAAAAATTGATTTTTGCAAAGTTATTTGACACCAAGGGACTGTCATTTCACCATAATATTTTGGTTTCATTCTTGCTCACTGTCATTTACGACTTCATATAGCTTTGAGTTGATGTCTTGCTAAGAAAGAAAAATTGCTCTAATTGGGAGACCCGATGAGTTTGAGGGGATGTTTGGATATACGTTTTGAAAGTGATATTAATTGGATAATCAGAATTAACAGTTCAACTGTATTATACGTCGTAATGATCATGTTTTTGGATGTTCTACCAATTTATTCAAAAAATTCGTGCCAACAAACTTGATAAAATAATTAATTGAGGTGCCTAATGTGTGGTGAATTCTATTTGTGAGTAGTTTATGTCGAGTTACAAGTTCAACATCGCTTGTTTCTTTGTTTGAATGTTGAACTTTTAGGAAAATGTCAGCTACTATTGATGTTTGTAGATGAACTAAATACATAATAGGTCAGCGTCTTTTATGTGAATGATATATAATTTTATCACCATTTTATAGGTTGCAAAGTGTGCAAAAGTAGTTGGGCCATCATGAACTATTGTGATAGATTTTAACACCAGAAAGTTTGATTGAGGTATGCGTTAACTTCTTATTCGGTTTTTTTTCTTTTGAAAGACAATTTTGAATAAAGAACTTACGACACTATACAATAGGTTGTGAATCCAAAATGTTTTTTTAATTATGAATTGCAGCAAAAAAAATTGGTGTGCTGTAGGTTCTGAACCCAAAAGACCATGATCAACCTATACAATAGGTTATTGTTGATATGATAGATAAAGGAGTTTATTTCAGTTTCTAGTGTGTTGGCAATGTTTCCATTATTAGGCTGATGGTACCACAAGGTTACTTTCAAGATTTCTTTGTGTGAGTTGCTGAGACAAGTTAGAAAGATGCCTCTAATTTGTGTGAGTTGCTGTGGATAAAGATGAACTATATCATTTTAACTTGTTTATTTTCGTATTGGTTTTGTCTTGGTTACAAAATAAACCCGCAATTTTTTTTATATTGCCACACGTATCTTGTTATAACACTAAATACTAGTATTTAAATCTAGTATTTCAATCAAGTGACGCCATCATAGAAATAAACATCGAAGCATAACAATGGGAAGCCAAGCTAAACAAACAGTCAAAGGCGTTTAGTTTATATTCGGGCTTATGCTTAAACTTCATAAGCGGCTTATGGCTTATCAATGATAAGCTCATAAGCCCATATGTGAAAGAAATTAGGCACAATCTCATGTAAAAAAACGTCCATACCTTATGATTTGTTTAAGAGCATTGTTAAATCCTCCTATAAAATTATTCAACATATCCTCCTACACATACAATAATATAATATATATTTTTTGCACTTATTCACTCTCTGAATCTAAACTGTTAATTCCGCCATTTGTCAGGATCTTGTATGTGAAAAAGATTTATAGGATGTTTTTGTAGGAGGAAATAACTTTTTTGTTTGTTTAAAATGCTATCCATGCTATCAAGAATATGATTGTGAGTTTGCGGGTACTAAGATTTATCCAAAATGGATATGGGGGGACGAGCAAGACCGATGCTTTAATATATCTTATTTTTGTACTTCTAACATAAAAATTACGCTACTAAGACCAACGCTTCAATCCGTCCTAATAATTTTCACGTGTGATGGTATTCTCATAAAATTTAAATAATCTTCTATTAAATATCAATATCTTATAATTTTGCACTTGTAGTATTAAAAATACACTAGTAAATAAAGTCTTCAATCCTTGCTAATAATTCACTCATGTGAAGATAAATTCTTACAAAACTTAATAATCATCTATTAAACATTAGTATCTCATATTTTTGCAATTCTAGTATAAAAAATATGCTAGTAAAAATAAAAGCTTCAATTTTTACTCATAATTTCACGCGTGATGATATCCATACAAAACTTAAATAATCGTCTATTAAACTTCAATATCTTGTATATACGTTAATAAGATCAAAGCTTCAATACTTGCTCATAATTTGCATGCGCGATGATATTCATACAAAATTTAATAATCATCTGTTAAACATCAATATCTTATAAAACTTAAATAATAGTCTAGTAAACATCAATATCTCATATTTTTGCACTTCTAGTATAAGCAATGTTGGGAATAAATCTTCACAAGATAGTACTGCTAGTATAAGGAGTTAGTACTGGCAGAAGAACTTAGTATTGCCAGAACAACTTAGTACTGCCAGTATTAGAGTTAATACTGCTAAAGATTTTGTATTGCTACATGAAGGTTGCTTGAAGATAAAGACGTAAGAAGATATGTATGGAATGTATATCTTATAAAGATTAGGAAGATATGTATAAGTTTAGAATTATAGAAGATCTTATAAGATTTGTAGTTATTTTGTAAAGGACTCCTTCGTGTATAAAAGGAGGTCCTAGGTTAAGGTTTTAGATATACCTTTGATATATTTTTGACAATTGTCATGTATGCTTCAAGGTTGTAAACCCTAGTACTAGTTCAGAGTACTCGTATTATTGATCTAATAATATTGAAGCATTTTAGTTATATTCATTGTTCATTCTACTATATTACAAAGTTACTGTTCCATTGACATTACTTCTAGAGTATTAAGGTATAGATTCCGCATACACTTTAATATATACACAAAGTCTCTACTATTGTTATTTTGGATTTATCCAAGGTAACATACTCTTTACAAGCTAAAGAATCGATCGAGGATTGGGATCAACAAGTGGTATTAGAGACTGTGCTTTGAGAAACTTTGATCTAGAAGACATGGAATTCGAATCTGCACAGAGTAACACTACTGCTAAACTCCCCTTACTCAAACTTAGTGAGTATGAGATGTGGGAGACGAGAATCAAGCGGTACTTACAGGTACAGGATTATGCTCTATGGGAGGTCATAGAGAATGGTAATTCATGGGTATCTGTACCTCAAACAACACAAGAGAATGGTACTTCAGTCACAAAGAATTTAGTACATGTAACTACTGAAGAGAAGATCAATAAGAAGAATGATGTCAAGGCTAGAAGCTTGCTTCTTATGGCTCTTCCCAATGAACATCTCCTCACTTTCAGTCAGTACAGTGATGTTAAAACGTTGTATGCTGCTATTAAAACTCTATTTGGAGGTAATGAAGCCACCAAGAAAACACAGAAGGCACTTTTGAAGCAACAATATGAAAACTTTACTACTTCAAGCTTAGAGTCACTTGACTCTATCTTTAACAGACTCCAAAAGATTGTTAGTAGGCTTGCAATCTTGGGTGTGGTTATCACTCCAGAAGATCTAAATTCAAAGTTCTTGAGAAGCTTGCCTCCTGAGTGGAATACTCATGTAGTTATCTGGATGAATAAGGATGATATTGAAACTATGAGTATTGATGATTTGTACAACAATTTCAAAATTGTTGAACAAGAAGTAAAGAAATCTGTTGATGCAAGTACAAGTACTTAGAACATGGCCTTTATGACTGCTCAAAGCACTAGCAGTACTAAAAATGATAATACCACTAACTCTGATGTTAGTACTGTTAGCACTAATATTAATATTGGTAGTCCTAAAGATAGTACTGCTAGCCTTAGTGATGCCACAGTATATGCTTTTCTGGCAAATCAACCAAATGGGTCTCAACTTGTTCATGAAGACCTAGAGCAAATCCATGATGATGATCTTGAAGAAATGGATTTGAAATGGCAATTGGCACTACTAAGTATGAGGGAAAGAAAGTTTTACCAGAGAACAGGAAAGAAGATCACTATTAATGGAAGTGATATTGCAGGATCTGACAAGTCAAAAGTAGAATGTTTCAACTGTCATAAGTTGGGACATTTTTGTTGAGAATGCAGAAATCTAAGGAATCAAGATAGCAGGCCCAGGAATCATGATACTTGGAACATGAATCAGGATAGCACAAGAAAGACTGTCAATGTGGAAGAAACTTCTTCCAAAGCAATGTTGGCTATAGATGGTGTTAGATTTGACTGGAGTGACATGGCAGAAGAACAAGTTCAGAAAAACATGGCTCTAATGGCATTCTCAGAGGTATAGAATGATAAATCTTGCTCTAAAACTTGTCTGAAAAACTATGAATCTCTTAAGAAATAGTGTGATAATTTGATTGTTAAGCTTAATGAAACTGAATTTAAAGCAGCTACCTATAAAAGAGGTTTAGCAACAGTAGAAGATCAACTTGTCACATTTAAAAAGAATGAGGTTCTTTTTAGTGAATAAATTGTTGTTCTTAAAAGAGAAGTAGGTTGTAAAGACTATGAAATAAGTGTGCTTAAAACTGAGTATAAAAAAGTTAAGAAAGAAAAAGAGGGTATTGATTTTAAGATTGCAAAGTTTGATAAATCCGCAAAGAGCCTAGATGAAATGTTAACTGACAAAGGAAAGAAAGGTTTGGAGTATAATGTTGTTTCTCCACCCCATCCTTTAATCTATAATAGACCAACAAAACTTGATTTGTCTTATTCAGATCTTAATGAATTCAAACAACCTGAGTTTAATGGGTATGGTTCTAGGGATACAGTGTTAAAGTCTACCATTGATTGTGACAAAGAGTTAGATAATTCTAAGGAGAATACTGATGACTCTTTGGAAAAAGAACAAGTGACTGATAATGAGAGTAACTCTGTTGAGTCTCCACTTAAGTTTGACAGGGAAACTATCATTGATTGGAAATAAAAAAATTTCCATACTGCTAAAAAGGTATAGTATGTCAAACCAAAGAATGATGAAAAACCAGTTAAAAAGTCAGTTAGGTACGCTGAGATGTATAGATCACAAAGTCCTAGAGGGAATCATAGAAATTGGAATGGTCAGAAGTCCAACCAATTAGGCAGTGAATTTGTGATGTATAACAAAGCGTGTTATAGATGTGGAAGTTTTGATCATATTCAGATTAATTGTCCTAACATTCAAAGGAAAAGGAGGGTGACTGGGAATAATTCTAACAGTGAGGATTATGACTATTATTCTAAAACCTCACACCCTAGTTCCTACAGGAATATTACTCCAAGAGCAGTTTTGCTGAAATCTGGCCTAAAACCACTTAGTACTGCTAGGCCTGTTTATACTGCTCAACCCAAACCAATAGTTCAGAGTGCTAGACCAATGACATATTTTTCTAAACAAGCATAATTAACTGTACAAATGCCCTTTTATAAGAAAACAACATTAACAAACAGGTATTTTAATCAAAAGGTTAAGACTGCTAGGCCCAAAGTAGTTAATACTGCTAGGCCATATAGAGCACTAGTTAATACTATCAGGGCAAATGGGTTCAATGTTGTTAAGCCCTCAACATGTTGGTTTGGGAGATCTAACAGACCTAATGGTGCATCCCTTGTTTTCAACAAATGTAACTACATTGATGCACGAGGCAGATCCAAGTCAGTAATGGCTTGGGTCCCCAAAGGAAACTAAATTTCCTTGTTTTTATGTGCAGGGCAAGCCACAGATGAATGATAAAGGATTTGTTGACAGTGGATGCTCAAGGCACATGACTGGTAACATAGCTTATCTCACAGACTTCAAGGAATTTAATGGAGGTTATGTTACATTTGGGGGAGGAGCATATGGTGGAAGAATTACTGGTAAAGGTACACTAAAAACTAATAGTCTTGATTTTGAAGATGTACACTATGTTGATGAGTTAAAGTTCAACCTTTTTAGCATCTCACAGATGTGTGACAAAAAGAACAATGTCCTTTTTACTGACACTGAATGTCTTGTCCTATCTCCTAATTTTAAGTTCCCTGATGAAAGTCACATACTTCTTAGAATTCCTAGAGAAGACAATATGTACAGTTTTGATATGAAGAACATTATTCCTAAAGAGAGTTTAACTTGTCTTGTTGCAAAGGCTACATCTGATGAATCAATGTTATGGCATAGGAGGCTTAGTCACATAAATTTTAAGAATATAAATAAGCTTGTTAAATAAAATCTTGTAAGAGGTTTGCCTTTAAAATGTTTTGAAAATAACCAAACCTGTGTTCCTTGTCTTAAAGGAAAGCAAAACAGAGCTTCTTGTAAGTCCAAGGTCCTCAATCCCATTACTAAGCCTTTGTTTATGCTACATATGGATTTGTTTGGTCCAACCTTTCTGATGAGCTTAATGCATAAGAAGTATTGCTTAGTAGTCACTGATGATTATAGCAGGTTTACTTGGGTTTTATTTCTAGCAACTAAGGATGAATCTAGTGAGATCCTTAAGATTTTTATCAAAGAAATAGTAACCTACTGGATAAGAAAGTAAAAATAATCAGATGTGATAATAGGACAGAGTTTAAGAATAAAGCTATGGATGACTTTTGCAAAGAAAAAGGTATTAGGAGGGAATACAGTGTAGCTAGGACTCCTCAGCAAAATGGGGTTGCTGAGAGGAGAAATAGGACATTGATTGAGGCTGCTAGAACCATGTTAGCTGACTCTAAGTTACCCATTACTTTTTGGGCTGAAGCAGTTTCTACTGCTTGCTATGTACAGAATAGGGTCCTTATTGTCAAGCCTTATAATAAGACACCTTATGAACTATTTAGAGGTATTAAACCAGCTCTAAGTTTTATGAAACCATTTGGATGTCATGTTACTATTCTCAATACCTTAGACTGTTTAGGCAAGTTTGATGGCAAAAGTGATAAAAGTTTTTTTGTTGGATATTCATTAAGTAGTAAAGCTTTTAGGGTATACAACACTAGAACCAAAAAAGTAGAAGAAAACTTACATATTGGGTTTTTAGAGAATAATCCTATGATAGAAGGGAATGGTCCCAAGTGGCTGTTTGATATTGATTCTCTAACCCAATCTATGAATTATGTACCAGTAACTGCAGGTACAAGCACTAATGAATCTGCAGGTACACAAGGAGATCTAAATGCAGGTACATTTCCAGAGAAAGATGGAACCAGTCAAGATTGTATTGTGATGCCAATTTGGAAAGATACTTCATACTTTGATTCTCCTTCCAAGGAAGTGGGTTATGATGACCCAAAATCTGCTTTTGATGATCCAAAGGAGAATGAAGATGGTTCCTATGATGAAAATAATGGTAAAGGAAAGTCTAAAGATGATAGTAGTACAAAGCAAGATAATAGTGCTGAACAACTAGTTAATATTGCCAGTCCTGGACTTAATACCGGTGGTATTGAACTTAATACTGTTGGATCCACAGTTAATACTGCTACCCCTAAAGACATGGTGGGACCTAGTCATTCGCTTGAAGACACTCATTTTGAGTTCTTCAATGATGAAGATGAACCAGATGTTGATTTGGGGAACATCCCTAAATCCTATGCTGTTCCTACCACTCCTCATACAAGAATTCATAAAGATCATCCAATTGAAAATGTGATTGGTAATATTCAGTCTTCTATACAGACAAGAAGGATGAAAGAACCTACTCCTGAACATGGGTTTCTTAGTGCTGTCTATGAAGCAAAGACTCATGAAGACCTTCATACGTGTCTTTTTGCCTGTTTCCTATCACAAGAAGAACCAAAAAGAATCTCCAAAGTACTAAGTGATCTAGCTTGGGTAGAAGCAATGCAAGAGGAGCTTCTGCTATTTAAACTTTAAAAAGTTTGGATTCTTGTGGATTTGCCAAAAGGTCATAGAGCTATTGGTACCAAATGGGTCTTCAGGAACAAGAAAGATGAAAGATGCATAGTCATTAGAAACAAAGCAAGACTTGTTGCTCAAGGACATACTCAAGAAGAAGGTATAGACTATGATGAAGTCTTTGCACCTGTAGCAAGAATTGAGGCAATACGAATGTTCTTAGCTTATGCTTCATTTATGGGTTTCATGGTATATCAAATGGATGTGAAGAGTGCTTTCCTTTATGGTCAGATAGAAGAGGAGGTATACATGTGTCAACCTCCAGGATTTGAAGATCCTGACTATCTTGACAAGGTCTACAGGGTGGTGAAAGTACTGTATGGTCTGCATCAAGCACCAAAAGCATGGTATGAAACCTTGGACAGCTATCTGTTGGGCAATGGGTTTCACAAAGGGAAGATTGATCAAACATTGTTCATCAAGAAGCAAAAAGGAGATATTTTGCTTGTTCAGATCTATGTGGATGACATTATTTTTGGCTCTACAAAGAAGGAATTGTGTACAGAATTTTAAAAGCTTATGAAGGATAAGTTTTAGATGAGTTCTGTGGGAGAACTTACTTTCTTTCTAGGGTTACAAGTACAACAGAGGAAAGATGGAATATTTATTAGCTAGGATAAATTTGTGGATGAGATTTTGAGGAAATTCAACTACACAGATGTTAAGTCTGCCTCTACTCCAGTTGATTTAGAAAAGCCTTTGGAAAAAGATGGAGATGCTACTAATGTTGATGAACATCTCTATAGATCTATGATTGGGTCTTTGATGTATCCCACAACATCCATGCCAGATATTATGTTTGCAGTATGTGCATGTGCCAGATTTCAAGTTACACCAAAAACATCACATCTCTTAGCTGTGAAAAGAATCTTCAGATATCTGAAAGGCAAACCAACATTAGGCCTTTGGTACTCTAGGGATTCTCCATTTGAGCTAGTTGCTTATATTTATAGTGACTATGCTGGGGCAACTCAAGATAGGAAGTATACTACCAGAGGTTGTTAGTTTTTGGAAAATAGGTTGATATCTTGGTAGTGCAAGAAACAAACAGTGGTTGCCACCTCTACTACTGAAGCTAAATATGTGGCTGCTGCTAGTTGCTGTAGACAAGTACTCTGGATTCAAAACCAACAGCTGGATTATGGGTATAACTTTATGAATACTGTGATTTATATTGACAATGACACTACTATATGTATTATTGAAAATCATGTTCAGCATTCTAAAACAAAACATACAGAGATTAAGCATCATTTTATAAGAGATTGCAATGCTAAAAAGTTAATTCAAATGCCCATAATGTTACAGATCTTCTTACAAAAGGTTTTGATGCTCGAAGGTTTCAGTACTTGGTCTCAAGTATTGGCATGATTAATCCTTAAAGTCTAAATCTCTTTATGTATTTGTATAGTTTTGTAAAGGATTCGTACTGTTAGTCTTGTCACTTAATACTGCTAGTTGTCAAAATTAGTACTGCTATTTATTTTTAAGCCTGGTTGTTAATACTGTTAGTCATACTTAATACTGTTAAACAAGAAAATGCTCTGGATTGTGTTTTGCTTGCTTTTAGACTAACTTCTGCAGGATATACAAAGAAGTGTAGTTGATTATGATGATACCAATAGTGGAGTTTGCTAACCAATGATGTATTGTTTGAAGGGAGGCAAATTGTGCTCAAAAGCTCTAAAGAAAGAATGGAAGGACATGTTACATCAGACAAAAAGTGTCAAAAACAAATAGGAATGTCAAAAGACATCGGGACACTAAGGTACATCAGTCTGGTGGCCCCCCCTATAAAGGTTGGTGATGAGGCTGTCCATAAGGAGTTGGGTGACAGAATGGAAAGGGCTGCCACTACTTCTTCTAGCTTAGAAGCAGAGCAGGATAGTGGTAACATAAAATAAGACCCAATTCATGGCAACACTTAATGAGCCAAGTCCTTAGGGAATTGATTCATGTAGTGGTCTTAGGTGCCACTTTACCACATTGGGGATATAGATCCTCAAACTAGGTTTGAGACTGCATCTAAAAGTTCAAAGACCCACCTCTCTCAAGAGGTTAGACACTTGGAAGTGGGTAGGACAACATGGAACTAATGGAATTGATGGAATTTGTACATACTGTGTGAATTATGTGAGGAAAAGAAAAGAGTGATTATGTGAGATCAAAAATAGAAAGAGAGATGTGTGATAAAAACAGACAGAGTGTACTGGTGAGAAAAAGAAATGAGAGAAATTTGTAAGTTTAAAAATAGAAAGAGAGAGTGTGAGAGTGAACTTTTGTTGGTACAACATTGGAGTTAATACTGCTTGGAATAAACTTAATATTGCCAGTATTAAGTTAGTACTGCCATATATATCTTTATACTGCTGGGAAAAGTTTATACTGCTAGGCTTAAAGTTAGTACTGTTAGGAAAAATTAGTACTGCTACATTATCGTTAGTACTGTTTGAGGCATAATAGAATTTTCTTATTTTAATATAGCCGTTGAGATATTTCCGCCAACAACATAGCCTATAGGGTTTGACTAATTGGAAATTCGTGATCTTTCTATAAATTATTAAGATTTCTTTAAGATAAGATCAAATTTCATTCAGTCGGTCAAATTACAACTCTAAGTGCTCTCAATATAATCTCAATTAACTTTTCCAAGTTTTCATACTCACATACACCAACACATCCCAGAAGTTTATTCACTCATTATTCAAACAAATGGCAAATTTGGAGTTTTGCGACCAGCACAACATGGTGGCCTACTTAGGGAAGTCTGAAAGAAGTGCAGGGTTTCATGAGATCATTGATTTTCTAAGTAGTAGTCACATACACTATGCTTTCACTGAAAATCCTACCATATATGTCTCTTTTATCAAACAATTTTGGAGCACTGCTGCTGCAAGTACAAGAAACAATGGAGAAGTAGAACTCACTGCTACCATTGATGGACATACAAAGACTCTTACTGGAGCCTCTTTAAGAAGACATCTAAAGCTCGAGGACAATGGTGGTGTTTCTACTCAACCAAATTCAGAGATATTTGAGCAACTTGCTCTAATAGGGTATGAAACTGATTATGATAAGCTTACTTTTCAAAAGGGTAATTTTTCACCTCAGTGGAGGTTTCTCATTCACAATATTCTCCACTGCCTAAACCCTAAGAAAACTTCCTGGGAGCAGTTTAGTAGCAACATAGCAACTGCTATAATTTGCTTAGCCACCAATAGGACTTACAATTTATCAAAGATGATTTTTGATGCTATGGTCAAGAATGTAGATAGTCCACATAAGTTTTTGATGTACCCTAGGTTTATTCAAATTTGCTTAAACATATAAAAGAGACACCTTCAACCACATACAAGAACCTATGCTGCTTATTCCCTTACAAACAAAGTTTTTAGCAACATGAAAAGGGTTTCAAGGGGTTATTCGGGTGTCAAAGTTCCTTTATTTCCTACTATGCTCACTGCACCTGAAATATCACCTTCTAGAATCACATCTTCACCATCCCAATCATCAGAACCTTCACCATCAACCTCACAACCACATAACACTCAACCCACACCTACTGCAGAGGAGCCTGCTCCTACACCCCATGAATCACCTCTCCAAAGTGTTCACTCACTTAGACGTGATGAGGGTAGCTTATCACTAAATGAATTGACGGTTTTGTGTACAAGTTTGTTTAAGAAAATTGAAGGTTTAGAGTCTGAGTTAAAGCAAACAAAACAGACTTACAATGTTGCACTTACAAAGCTAATCAAGAGGGTGAAGAAGTTAGAATAGACAATCAAGACAAGCAAAGCTAAGAGAAGGGCCAATATAGTTCTTTCAGAAGATGAAGATGTTGCAGAGGATTCTTCCAAATAGGGGAGGAAGATCTCTGACATTGATGAAGATCCAAATATCTCATTAATTCGAGATGAAGGCATGACTTGGTTTCAAGAGGATGCAGAAGTTCAGGAGAAGCTAAGTGATGATACTGAGGTGCTCCTATAAGAAGAAGAACCTACTGAACTTGTGGAAGATCAGGGTAGTGGAGAAAAAGGTGAAAGAGAAGTTAGTACTGCTGGTGTACCAATTAGTACTGCTGGTCTACCAATTAGTACTGCTACTACAACTCCTGATGTTAGTACTGCTAGTGAAATGGGTAGTGCTGCTGGTATAAAGGCAAAAGACAAAGGAAAAGGAATCATGCTAGAATCTATACCTTCAAAGAAAATCAAGAAGAGGGTACAAATTCAAATGATTGTTGATGAGGAATTAGTTAAGAAGATATTTAAGGAAGAAAAAGCAAGGTTCAATGCTGAACAAGAAGCTAGGGCTAAGGAAGAACAAGAATAAGAAAAGTCTGATTTTGAAATAGCCCAAGAATTACAAAAACAGTTAGATAGTATTGACTTGAATACTGTTGCTGAACAACTTCAAGAAAGACAGTAAGATACTATAAAGAGATATCAAACACTTAAGAAGAAACCAGTTTCAGTAGCTCAAGCAAGGAAGAATATGATGATCTATTTGAAGAATATGGTTGGATACAAGATGGATTATTTCAAAGGAATGAGTTATGATGATATTAAACCTATATTTGAAGTGGAGTATAATAAGGTATAAACTTTGTTTAAGAATAAAGATGTTGAAGAAGAGAAAGGTCAAAAAGTATTAGAAGAATCTGCTGAGTATACTGAAACAGAACAAGTTGAAATAGAAAGCTCTAAGAAAGCTGGAGGAAGAAAGAAATCATTTGCAAGAAAAAGAGGAAGAGAGTCTCTTAGTGAAGAAAGCTCTAAGAAACAGAAGTTGGAAGATGATGCTGAGAAAGAAGAACTTCAAGGATACTTGAACATTGTGTCAGAAGATGAAGGACTTGATGTTGAATCATTGGCAACTAAGTATCCTATAGTAGAATGGGAGACACAGATTCTAGGAAATAAATACTATTATCAAATCATAAGAGCAAATGGAAGTGTTAAGCATTATAATCTATTTAGTGTTATGCTTTATGATTTTGATAGACAGGATGTACAAGAATTATACAGATTGGTCAAAGAAAGGTTTCAGACACGAAGTCCAGAAGGATATGATCTATTGCTTTGAGGAGATTTGAAGACAATGATGGAACCAAATATAGAAGATGAAATATGGAGAAATCAACAAGATTGGAATCTCATACACTGGAAATTACATAATTTTTGTAGAATTCATGTGATTTTCATGGATACAGGTTTAGTAATTCACATGATGGTGGAAAGGAAGTATCCTCTGTCACAAGATGTTTTGATCATCAGAGTGAAATGGGATATGAACTCATCAGGTTTGTCAAGTCACAAATACAGTAGTAAAATGTTTGAAAGAATCCACAGTAGAAGAAGAATAGAAGATTTAATTCAGAAGAAACTTGAGATTTGAGGGTAAATCACAAGTTTAGGGGAGGATTGTTGAGAATAAATCTTCACAAGATAGTACTGCTAGTATAAGGAGTTAGTACTGCTAGAAGAACTTAGTACTGCCAGAACAACTTAGTACTGCCAGTATTAGAGTTAATACTACTGAAGATTTTGTACTGCTGCATGAAGGTTGCTTGAAGATAAAGACGTAAGAAGATATGTATGGAATGTATATCTTATAAAGATTAGGAAGATACGTATATGTTTAGAATTATAGAAGATCTTATAAGATTTGTAGTTATCTTGTAAAGGACTCCTTCGTGTATAAAAGGAGGTCCTAGGTTAAGGTTTTAGATATACCTTTGATATATTTTTGAGAATTGTCGTGTATGCTTCAAGGATGTAAACCCTAATACTAGTTCAGAGTACTCGTATTATTGATCTAATAATATTGAAGGGTTTTGGTTATATTCATTGTTCATTCTACTACATTACAAAGTTACTGTTCCATTGACATTACTTCTAGTGTATTAAGGTGCAGATTCCGCATACACTTTAATATTTACACAAAGTCTCTACTATTTTTATTTTGAATTTATCCAAGGTAACATACTCTTTACAAGCTAAAGAATCGATCAAGGATTCAGATCAACAAGCAATACGCGCGCTAGTAAGAACAACTCTTTAATCATTGCTCATAATTTTCATGCTTGAAGATATTTTTACGAAACATAAATAATTGTCTATTAAATATCAAGATCTTATAATTTTCCACTTCTAGTATAAAAAATACACTAGTAAGATAAAATCTTCAATCCTTGCTCATAATTTGCACATGTGAAGATATATTCGTACAAAACTTAAATAATCGTATATTAAACGTAAGTACCTCATATTTTTGCACTTTTAGTATAAAAATACGCTAGTAAAATAAAAGTTTCAATAATCATAATTTTGTGCGAGTGAAGTTATCCCTTTAAAACTTAAATACACGTCTGTTAAACATAAATATCTAAGATTTTTGCACTTTTAGTTTAACAATACACTAGTAAGACCAATGCTTAAATCTTTGCTCATAATTTTCACGCATGAAGATATAATAAAAGAATCATCTATTAAATATCAATATATCATATTTTTGTACTTTCGGTATAAAAAATACACTAGTAGATCAAAGCTTTTATCATTGCTCATAATTTGCACACGGGAAGATATTCTTACAAAACATAAATAATCGTCTATTAGACATCAATAGCTCCTACACTGCTACAAAAAAAAACATAGAAACTAGTCAAAATAGCCCATAAATAGTGGTTTTGGAACCACTATATGAGGAGGGGGGGTATCTCCATAATCAAAACATATGAAAACCGGTTATGCAACCAGTCTCTATTAGAAGAATCGATTCCTGATCTCTCCCTAAGAATTGGTCTCCATATTAAAATAAACACACATGTTTTATTGGAAATGGACATTGGTTCTCCCGCAACATGTCTTTATAAAAACATCCAACCTGTCATTATATAGAGTAAAAAGATGTTTTTATCTCGTCTTTTTTTAATTTATTTTTTTAAAAAATATATATATTTTTGAAATTCTTTAATAAATTCCAAAATTTACAAATTTAACCCACCAAAATAAAGAAATATAAATACAGGAGATATATATAAACTGATTTAGATGGACCAAAAATGTCAAAATCAACAAATTAAAGTAAATAAAGACAACTTCAATTCAGCTTAACATAAAGCAAATACAAAATTCAAATCAACTCCATCTAAATCTATAGTACTTATCATGGTGGTCTCGAATAGATATACCAAGTCAAGTTCTAAAGTTTACCACATCATCGACACACTCATATTTTATGAATTTAAGGTAAATTGGGAGAAACAAAGTAGGCTAAATCTCACATATGGAATTAAGGGTTATTGTGCGGGTTATGTAACTAATAATTTCACAAAATTATGCTTGAATTTTTTTAATTTTGACCGTTTTTTAGCATTTAATTGTGAAAATCAAGGACAAGTAAGCGTTCTAGTCCCCCCCCCCCCCCCACTTGAATATACAACGACCTCATTGTATAAATAAAACATTAAGTACAAAAAATAAAAGAATTAGAACGAGAAACTCCCCTGGGATTTGCTCGGTATGATCCTTTATGTTGCGTTTGCGAGCAATGTTGCGTGCTGAACAGCCGTCTTGAGATCCCTTAAGACTTCAACACTTCGAGGATTCCAGATTATAAGTACTCCACCACAAGTCATTCATTAAGCTCCATGAAGGTCCTGTGAAAATTATAGAAAACAAAATGCAATTCTATCTCTAGCATTTGTACAGTTAGAAAAATAAAAACAAACTGTACAAGAGACCAATACGCCGTATCCAAAAACATGGATACGCCATATAGAATAACCTGTAAAAAGTGTCTGGTATGAGTCAGATTTGCCAGATACGCCGTATCATGTGCATGAATACGCCGTATCCCAAATCAAACAATAATGTTTTAATGCAGAAATGTAAAGGACTAAATAACGTCCAGATTATTGATATGACGTATTCCATGGAATTGTGACGCCGTCGCAGTCCAAATTTTATATATACGAACTCGAATTTTACTTTTTGAAGATAGTGTGTTAGCATATGTTGACTTATAAATTAACGGATTCCATTATTTAATTATAGCCCGTTTCGAATAAGTCAATACGTAAGCTAGTTTTATAGGCGACACAATAGGCCTATAAATACCCCCTCCATACTTCCATGGAGGGGTGAGGATTCTTTGTATCTCATAAAGTGTGTGTGTTTCTCTACTCATTACTTTTCAAAAGTATAGTTTACACCTAATATTGTTTTAGAAGTGTAGCTTGAGATCATCTCTATACAAATCAACTGGGTATTAACTCAGTTGGTACCATCCCCTCACCGCAAACGCTTAGTTGACCGGTTAAAAGATGGCTATTTGAATATTGGCTTGGGTTCGACCCTAACTTCTGACTAATTAGGCCAACTGGGACATGTGCCGATTGCCTAAGGAAGGCTCCTTGGGGAAGGGTCCGGTTGGCATCATAAGATGCATGAGATCATGGTGTTCCTACCGTTGTACATCTTTTGGATCTCTATACAAGCTTCAAAAAGTATTTTCGGTTTAATATGCATAATGCCTTGTATTCAGGAGCTTTTTGGTTTATAGATGGGTTTAGAATTAGGATTTGGATTTGGATCATCCGTTTTTATACCTTTTTACGTTTTTATACGTTTTCGTTGGCTTTATACATTTTTGTACGTTTGTATACGTTTTTAACATTTTATACGTTTCC
This sequence comes from Tanacetum coccineum, assembly GCA_026074375.1. Lineage (NCBI taxonomy): Eukaryota > Viridiplantae > Streptophyta > Magnoliopsida > Asterales > Asteraceae > Tanacetum > Tanacetum coccineum. The sequence goes on from BQNB010052448.1 coordinate 26,389, forward strand.
ATACGTTCTTATCCGTTTTTATAGGTTTGCGTCAGTTTTTTTTACTTTTTCGTCCGTTTTGATACGTTTTGATCGTTTTTATACGCTTTTGTCTGTTTTCATACATTTTATCCATTTTTTTTACGTTTTGGTCCTTTTTTGTACGTTTTCGTTGGTTTTTATACATTTTTGTCCGTTTTTTACGTTTTCGTGCGCTCCTATACGGTTTCATCCATTTTAATTTTTTTATAAACGATATACGTCGTTTTTAATTTACGATTTCCGAGCGTCTTTATAAGGTTTCATCCGTTTCTGTACGATTTTTTTGTTTTGTACGTTTTCGTTCGTATTTTTACGTTTTTTTCATTCTTATACGTTTTGTATGCTTTTTTCCAGTTTTGAACGTTTTCGTCCGTTTTTGTATGTTTTCGTCCGTTTTTATACGTTTTGGTCCATTATTATACGCTTTCGTTTGTTTTTATAGTATTTTGTCCTGTTTTAGACAATTTCTCCATTTTATACGTTTGTAGTAAAGTCTTTATACTTTTTTTATTTCGTTTTCATTTATTATTATTATCTTTTAGTTTTTGTTTGTTATGTTTTTGTATGTTTTAACTTTTTTATCGTTTTCAATATCGTTTTTAAACGCTTTTAGTCCGTTTTTTTTTTTTTATTTTTTTTTTTTTATTTTTTTTTTTTTTTTTTTTTTTTTTTTTTTTTTTTTTTTTTTTTTTTTTTTTTCGTTTTTTTTTTTTTCGTTTTTTTTTTTTTTTTTTTTTTTTTTATTTTTTTTTTTTTTTTTTGTTTTTTTTTTTTTTTTTTTTTTTTTTTTTTTTTTTTTCCTTTTTATACATTCTGATCAGTTTTTACACGTTTTGTACGTTTTTGTATGTTTTTGTATGCTTTTATACGTTTTTATCCATTTTTGCACGTTTTTGTACGCTTTGATACGTAAGAAAATGTACAAAAACGTATAAAATGTACAACTACGTATAAATACATATAAAGTCGGATAAAAACGTATAAAAACCGTGAAAAAGGACATAAACTAACGAAAACATATAGAAACAGATGAAAACGTATAAAAACGGATGAAAACATAAATATACCAAAAAAACGCACAAAAACGGACGAAAACGAACAAAAATGTATAAAATCCCCCAACAGTAATTAAAACGAATAACAATGGACGAAAACATTTAAATACTGACAAAAACATATAAAACTATGCATACAGAAAATAAACAGACAAAACTCAAGACCAAAACGGACAAAACCGTATAAAAGATGACGTAAACAGTACATAACATAATAAAATACGAGACTACAACGTATCAACACGGACGAAAACATATAACCAAACGAACAAAAAACCTAAAATAACAAACGACGAGAACACGGTATAAAAAAACGGACGAAAACGCTAACAAAACGGACGAAAAAAGTATAAAAACGGACGAGAGAACGTATAAAAACGGGTACGAGAACCGTATAAAAAAACGGAACTAAAACGTATAAAAACGAACGAAAAGGTATAAAACTAACGAAAACGTATAAAAACAGATGAAAACGTATAAAAACGGATGAAAATGTAAAAAACACACTAAAAGTATTAAAAGGGATAGAAACATACAAAAATGTATAAAAAGAGACGAAAACGTTTAAAAATGATGTGACAAAAGGCGTAAAAACAGAGGAAAACCCTAGCTAATAACAAACATATGGAATAAGGACTCATCTCGAGGGCTTAATTGTATTATCGTCCACTTCAAGCATAGGAAATTCATGCACCCTTTCCTGTTGACTCTAATGGAATGCCTAACATTATGCGGGTAAATTGAAATTCCTAATAAAGTCGTCACATCAAGATTGGATTAACGATAATCAAAAGGAAACATTCTACTATTTGCCAAATGTTAAGAAGGAGTAGAAACCAGTTAGATGCGGATTATTGACAAAGGAACATGTACTGATTGTAATAAGCGAAAAAAGAATGAGGTGTTTGGCCTGCTCTTCGTAAATTGATCATATTCATTTCCATGAGATTTAGGCACAAAAATGGGCCAAGAAACAATGGTCAATTCGAAGGCGAAGAAACCTCAAAATTTTCCAGCTAAGAATAAAATAAAAACTAATTCCAAATGAACATCACGGGGTATTACATTGATGGCGTTTGGAAAAGGAGAAACCTAATGATGTCAAACAAGAAATTCTTTCCTCATTTTCAGGATAAATCGCTAAAAAAAACCTACGAGGAGGGGCGTGGCTAATATTGAAATGAGATTTCCGAAAACTATTTCCAAGATCAAAGTATTGACCTCGTGCGCGCGAAGTAATTTCTAAAACAGGAGATTAAAACGGCTATTTTTGGGGCTGTGGCACAATACAAAATCCCCGCCCTGACGACGGGTTTTCTTTTGGCTTTTATCGGCATTTTTGGCCTGTTATTGAGCACGATGTTTATATGGCTGTAAATCATTTCTTCATTCATGGAGAAATTCCTCCTGGTTGTAACTCATCATTTATAGCTTTGATCCCAAAAGTCCCGGACGCTAACTTGGTCAAGGACTTTAGACCTATTAGCCTCATTGGAAGTATCTACAAGATCATTGCCAAGATTTTGTCTAACAGGCTTGTTAATGTTTTGGGGGACATTGTTAATGAAGTGCAATCTGCATTTATCGCCGAAAGACAAATGTTAGACGGTCCGTTTATTCTTAATGAGATTCTCCAGTGGTGTACCAAAAAGAAGAAGAAAACTCTAATTTTTAAGGTCGATTTTGAAAAGGCCTTCGATTCGATTAGATGGGATTTTTTAGATGATGTTCTTAAAGAGTTCGGTTTCAGGTGTAAATGGCGTAACTGGATTCAAAGTTGCCTAACTTCTTCTAAGGGTTCTATTCTTGTCAATGGATGTCCTACGAATGAGTTCCAATTCTATAAAGGGTTGAAACAAGGCGATCCTTTATCCCCCTTCCTCTTTATCCTCGTGATGGAGAGCCTTCATTTATCTTTTCAAAGGATCGTAAACGCGGGGATGTTTAAAGGTATTGTGTTAGATCAATCTTTATGTCTTTCGCATATGTTCTATGCGGATGATGCTATTTTCTTAGGGGAGTGGAGTGACGGTAATATCTCCACTTTGATTCACGTTTTGAAATGCTTTTTTCATGCTTCGGGCCTTAAGATTAACTTGAACAAAAGTAAGATAATGGGGATTAATGTGGAAAGTGCTCAGGTCATCCAAGCGGCTGCAAAGTTAGGATGTCTCGTTCTTAAGTGTCCTTTCTACTATCTTGGGACTAGAGTGGGAGGTTCTATGACACGTGTTCAAGCATGGCAAGAGATAGTTGAAAAAGTGAAGTCTCGGCTTTCCAAATGGAAATCCAAAACTTTATCTATTGGTGGTCGTTTAACTTTGTTGAAATCGGTTTTAGGATCTATTCCAGTCTTTCACATGTCTATTTTCAAAGTTCCTTCAAAGGTGCTTCATATCTTGGAGTCTATTAGAAGTCATTTCTTTAATGGCCATGATCCGGGTAGTAAAAAGGCTTCTTGGGTTAAATGGAACAATGTTTTGACAGACAAAAAACGAGGCGGGCTAGGTGTGTCTAGCTTATTTGCGTTAAATAGAGGCTTGATGATTAAGTGGGTTTGGAAGTTTCTCTCGCAAAAAGACTCTCTTTGGACTAAAGTTATTGTGGCTATTCACGGTGTGGGTGGTAAAATTCATTCGGAATGGACTTCTACTGGCAAATCATGTTGGCTTTCGATTTTGAGTGAAGTTCGATCTCTCCAAAGAAAAGGTATGTACGTTTTTGATTATCTGACTCATAAGATGGGAAACGGGGAGTCCACCAAATTCTGGTTGGATCATTGGCATACTAGGGGCATTTTTAAAGACATTTTTCCCAGATTATACGCGCTTGAATCCTCAAAGGATGTTACTGTTAGTTCCAAGATAGGCGACACGAGTTTGGTCTGCTCCTTCCGTCGAATTCCTAGAGGGGGTATCGAGCAAAATCAATTCGACAGCTTGGTAGAATTGGTTCGTTCTGTCACTATCGTGCCTTCGGCTGACAGATGGAATTGGAATCTGGAGAGTACGGGTATATTTTCGGTGGCCTCTGCTCGTAGACGTATCGATGAGATATGCCTTCCGAATATTGGAGAAGAAACTAGATGGGTAAAGTGTGTCCCGATAAAAATCAACGTTCTTGCCTGGAAAATCAAGACCGATGCTTTACCTACCCGGTTCAACATTTCTCGTAGAGGTATTGACATTCAGGATATGTCGTGTCCCATTTGTGATAATGCTATTGAATCGACGGACCATTTGTTCTTTAGGTGTGGATTGGTTCGGGACATTGCTAATAAGGTTTTGAGCTGGTGGAATCTGGATCACGCAAACTTGAACTCATATGCAGAATGGAAGTCTTGGCTTGTTTCAATTCGTATGGATTCCAAACTCAAAAATATGTTCGAAGGAGTTTGGTACTCCATTTGGTGGTACGTTTGGATCTATCGAAACAAGCTCCTATTTGACGAGAGAAAACCTTCGAAGTCGATGCTTATTGATAATGTCATTGCTAGTTCTTTTTATTGGTGTAAGTATAGATCTAAAGCCTTGTTCAGATGGAACGAATGGCTCAAAAACCCCTATATTATTGTTTTGTAATCTAGCTCCTTGCTAGTTTTTGTTTCTAATAAAATCGCCGTTCCAAAATAAAAAATATAAAATATAAAAACCAACGGAAACGTATAAAATGGATGAAAACGGATAAAAATGTATAAAAACGGACAAAAGCGTATAAAACGTAAAAACACTAATTTGAACGCGATACTTTATTTTCCTTGTTTTCTATAAAATATTTTGTGAAAACAAAAGTGTTTTCCTCTAACTAAACACTCCCTAAAGGTTTTAGGGAATACATAAATAAGATAGAAACGTTACAATGTTAGATTTTTCTCAATTTTACTGAATATATTGAGTATTTTTATATATGTGGGTAACCCAAAAATTCCAAAACAAGATTGTTTCGTCTACGACAATACTTTCAAAAATAAATAAATAAAACACCATCTATCACTTGAAGCTAAGAACCAAGGTATCATCTCCAACACATATTTTCCATTGAGCCCATGATGTTCAAAAAAAGGTATGATTTGCCACTTTTATATAAAACGCAACAAGAACAACAATTCCCACTCCCTAAAAAACATGGACACAAATCGGTTTATTGGCGGACTATTGCTTCTTTGAAAGAGCTGCTTTTACTTCCTTTACTACTTCCAACAAACGTTATATTGTTTGTAAAATGGAATATATAAATGTGCTTGATCGCAATTATAAAACGCAGCATTTTTAACATTAAATAATTGCTTCTAGTTTACAAGTTCTGTACCAAAATGCATGATTGAATGTTTACAAGTTGCATCCTAAAGCCTAAAGGAAGGTGTCAAGTTGCTTACATCTTGGACCATATCCCACGACTGCTTAAAGTCTTCTGTAATTAGTGGATGATAGACAATAGGTATTGCTAGCCATTCGTGATATAGAAATTAGTTATTGCCAATCAAATTGTCTTGCTCAACCCGACTATAAAAAGCCATTACTTGTTCTTATGATATTAAGCTAATCTCTAAAAATGAAGTCACCACAAGCAATCATTTACTTATCAACTTCCTCTCTTATTTCATTTCTCTTTTACGGTCTCGCGATAACATGTCTTACTTCCGCCACCGTCTCTACTTCCGATGGCGGTAATGAGACTGATTATCTCGCGTTGTTGTCGTTTAAGTCAAAGATCACCCATGATCCATACAAAGTTCTAACCTCGTGGAACCATTCCTTTCATTTCTGTGACTGGAGTGGTATTTCATGTGGAAAGCGTCACAAACGAGTGACTGCATTACGACTGGATTCGAAAGGCTTAGAAGGCTCGTTGTCCCCTCATGTAGGAAACCTTAGCTTCCTCCGTAAGCTTGGTCTCTGGAACAACAACTTTCAAGGAACCATTCCTCATGAACTTGGTCGGCTATCTAGGGTACGTCTTATTGGTCTTCATATAAACAAATTCAGTGAAGTCATCCCGACAAACTTGTCTGGTTGTTCTAACCTCGAAGACCTTTGGCTCGCCCAAAATAAACTAGCTGGAAGCATACCCAAGGAGGTGAGTTTACTTTCGAAACTTGCCCGTCTTGAAATTGACAACAATAACTTAACAGGTGGAATCCCACCTTTCTTGGGGAATATTACATCAATGGAAATGTTTTCTGCTCTCGGGAACCCATTTGGTGGGAGCATTCCAGATAGCTTGGGTCATTGGAAAAGCTTGAGGGAATTTTACTCTGGAGAGTGCAACCTATATGGAAGCATCCCTCATTCAATTTTCAACCTCTCACTCCTAGTTAACTTTTCCTTAGAGGGTAATCACCTCACTGGTAGTCTTCCTCTAGAAATGGGTGAGACGCTTCCAAATCTTGAGTACCTTCAGTTAAGGGATAACAAAATGACTGGAGTTCTCCCACCTTTTATTTCCAATTGTTCTAAATTAAGGCGTCTTGAGATGCATGACAACAATTTTAGTGGGAAGTTGACAATCGATTTTTCAAAACTAAGAGATATCAATGATATTGCCTTAGATAATAACAACTTTCATGGACATGGAGAAGCTGATGACTTGAGGTTTATTGATTCCATGAAAAACTGCACCAGATTAGTAACTTTGAGTGTTTCAAATTGCAGCTTAATAGGAATGCTTCCAATATCAATAGGTAATCTTTCTGATCAAATCCAATTTCTGAGTTTAGGATACAATAAATTATATGGAAGCCTCCCTTCAAGTATAGGTAGTCTAGTTGGATTGACCACATTACTTTTAGGACCTAATCGATTCAAAGGAAAAATTCCCACTGCCATTGGTAAACTTCAAAAGCTACAAGATCTTGAGCTATATAGTAATCAATTTTCGGGGCCTATCCCTGATGCCATTGGGAAGTTATCATTATTGATTGCACTTTTTTTGGATTCGAACAAATTAGAAGGCCAAATTCCATCAAGTCTTGGGAAATGTAAAAAACTTACTGTTTTAAGTCTTGCAGACAATAGACTTAGTGGAAATATACCCAAACAAATTCTTCAGCTTCCATCACTAACTATTGCTTTAGATCTTTCTCAAAACAGTCTGTCCGGCTCAGTTCCATCAGAGATTAAAGACCTCAAGATGTTGAGCTATCTTGATTTATCTCATAATATTTTATCAGGCAACATTGCTAGTAGCCTTGGTGAGTGCATTAGCCTTACAGAGTTATACCTTAGTGGCAACATACTTCAAGGCATAATACCATCTTCATTAAGTTCCTTGAGAGGATTGGGGGTACTCGATATTTCTTAAAATAATTTATCGGGCAAAATACCGAAATTCTTAGACAAATGGAATTCCTTAGAATTTTTGAACCTATCCTTTAATGATTTTGAGGGTGAAGTACCGGTTGTAGGAGTGTTTGCCAATGCAAGTTTATTTTCTGTGTTGGGGAACAATAGGCTTTGTGGTGGTTTGGTTACACTTGATTTACCGAAATGCAAGGAAAAGGATAGTAAGAAAAAAAGGTTTCCTTTCTTCATATTAGTCATTGTCGTTGCACCGATCCTCATCGTATTATGTTGTGTGTATCTTTTGTGTAAGAAGAAACGCAACAATCAACCATCTCAATCTTCAGGAAATGAACGATTCTTGAAAGTTTCATACAATCAGCTTCTCAAGGCTACTGACGGTTTCTCTACATCAAATTTGATTGGCGAGGGTGGGTTCAGCTCTGTTTATAAAGGAATCCTCGATTCTGATGATGATAAATTTGTTGCGGTCAAAGTTCTACATCTTCAAAATCGAGGAGCCCATAGAAGTTTTCTAGCAGAATGTGAAGCATGGCGGAATATTCGACACCGTAATTTGTTGAAGATAATAACTTCATGTTCAAGTACTGATTTCCAAGGCAATGATTTTAAAGCTTTGGTATACGAGTTTATGTCGAATGGAAGTGTGCACGATTGGCTTCATTCAAGTGCAAATACATCTAAACTCAACCTTCTTCAAAGAATAAATATTCTCAAAGATGTTGCAACCGCACTTGATTATCTTCATAATCGCTGCCAAACAACGATTGTTCACGGTGACTTGAAGCCTAGTAACATTCTACTTGATGATGATATGGTGGCTCATGTTGGAGACTTTGGTTTAGCTCGACTACTTGGTACAGACTTAAACCAAACTAGCTCAACCGGGGTTAAAGGAACAATTGGTTATGCAGCTCCAGGTAATTCCACTTTTATTCCATGATGATTATAATTACTTACAAGTAACAGTTTGTAAATTAATTAATTAATTGTTTTTATTTGTAGAGTATGGTATCGGGAGCGAGATGACAAGTAGTGGGGACGTCTACAGTTTTGGGATATTATTACTAGAGGTGATGACCGGGAAAAAGCCGACAGACGACTTGTTTATCGATGGTCTTAGCCTTCATAAGTTTGCTTACATGGCATTACCAGATCATGCAATCGATGTTATTGATAATGATGCAATTGTGCTGCAAAGTACGGAAGCGAATGCAAAGAAAGTGGAAGAATGTTTGGCTGCAACTATAATGATCGGAGTATCATGCTCTATGGATTCCCCACCCCAACGAATGAAAACAGAAATCGTTGTCATTGAATTGCAGCGTATTCTCGATGTGCTTCAAACTATATGAGGTACTATGTTCTCCCTTTTTGTAGAATGTGATTTTACAAGAGTTAGTCGATATATCATATCACTAAAATGGTTTTATTCTTGTCTTTTTGAAGTCTTTCAGGTCTAATACCAAGCTTGCATTGTGAAGTTGAAAGTAACTGCGACAAGGAGCAGTGCATCTAGTAGATAAATAAATGTTGCGTTGTCAAGCATGTTTGTACGTGTGGTATAATTTTCTTGTTGCATAAATGTAATATACGTAATAGTACATTTAGTGACGCATCATATGTGTCAAACTCGCTTATGATTATGTGTGATTCAATTTCCCTCAAACCAATATGTGGTGCTGAAGTTTTACTTGCCACAATATTGTCTTAATCATATTTTTGGATTTCTAAACGTGACTATTCTGATGTTATTCTTGTTCTTTCTCCTCTTTTGATTGGGAGCAATAAGGGTTTCGAGTAGTATATGACAAATTGACTAACCAAAGCAGTAAGCGATTTTGCAATGTCAAAATCACTATCAGAACAACGTCAGTAACTCCCAATATTTTCTGTGCAAGATGAATTGTTGCAGTTATGCTTTTCGTTTGCAGCCATTAATTATGTGGAAGTGTGTATTGTTTAATGCCCAAAAGCCGGAGTATTCTTTTTTTACGAGTTTATATATTTTTAACTTAACCTGAACCATTTTATACGGGTCAATGTAGCCAGAAAAACAACTCCAAGGGGCTTGTTGCAGCTCTGTAAAATAAAGGAAGAAAATTATATATGTTTTTATTGGTACTCTACTATAATAAGTTCAATACATATGTTTTTATATATGTTTTTTCCTCCAAGTTACTTATTTATTTACCACTCATAAGTAAAACGGGTCGAAATAACCATATGTACTAGTGTTAGTTGCCCTGGCTCAATCCGGCCCCTTCACCATCCAAAATATATCTATCTGGACCAACACTTATTCATCACAAGTTGGAACCTGCTTATAATTGTACTATATATGCAGTGTAAATAAGCAATCTCAAGCACCCATTAAAGTGCTAATCTGGTTGAAAATAAAGAGAACTGTTCCTTAAAAACACTATGTTCTTCTAATTCGCAATATAAAAAGATCACTTAGTAGCTAAAAAATTTCACGAGTTGAGAGTCCGACATGAATTCCTTTTGGTAATAAAGGGTTCGGGAAATTCAGAAGGTAGAGCGTGTCATTTTGATAAATGTGGTGAGCACGAATTAGACTTAGTTGTATGTAACTCAATGATAATACTTATTGATTATAATGAGTTAGATTGCGTCTAGGACACAATAATAAATCAATCTTCTTAGTTTTAAGCAAATGAGTTGGACCACGCATTGGTTGTCTCATTGATTACTCTATAGAGCTACCTCATGCACTAGAACACGCAAATATATATCCAATAAAGTTACCGGGCTTTTCGGTATATCATCTGATAAACCGACTGGTCTATTTTCAAAATACTGATTTTGCAATGACCTGCTTTTCGAATTCAAGCATAGAATAATCTAAGGATTTTGTGATTAAGATGTTTTGCCGGAATTGTGTATGGAGAAGTGACTTTATCATAGATAAGTAAGACCATTTTCTAAATTATTCAATACGGAAATTTATCTTATTCTTAATCCTATTTCGCTGTGCTTATAACTATTATGAGTCACAAAGTAGAGGAACATTAATATGTATGGTCGGTTTGACCGAGTCCTAGAGCAGAACTTCCGGTTACGATTAGCGCTGCATAATAGAATTGAAATTGACTGTTATGCACTTATGCCTATGTATTTTTGAAACTATGTTGGTGGCTCAAATTGGATAAAAAAATGATTCGTTTAGAATTATGGGTCAAACACACTATGTCCGAGTGAAAGAAGCTGAACACGGGCTGCGCCCTCATTATGCACAATGAACAATAAAGGAGTGCCCACATGATTCTTCTAGTTTTATTTTATCACATACATTCCCTAAAACTGTTAAATGGGTCCTGAGAAGTGATCACTCATGATTTTTTTTAACAATCAATATGGAGTTCTACGTCTAATTTATTTTCTACTACATAATCAAGCAATTCCAGATGTTATTTACTATGTATTGAATTAATGTAATTATCTTACCTTATTTTTTGCTTATTGGTGCCTAATACAAAAGCCTCAGGTTCATTTGTTTTGATTAGTTTGTGGATATTTGCAGTACATTGGATTGAGTTCTACAAAGATATGCTTATGCACTTAACTACTATTTAGTCTGAACTGAATTCTAACTGTAGGTGATAGAATGCGCGGGTTAGGTAATGAGTGGACGTGGTTTGAGATTTCTTTTAGGACAGATTGGAACCGGTGGAAACCGGTCGACCCACAAACATAATTTTTCAAAAGTGGATTTTTATTTATTTAGGTGTTGGAAAACAAAGAGTCGTTATGAAACTTCAATTTAAATGGTTTTGCTTCTATCAGACTTAGATGTCACTAAATTGGAAGGGTGTTGTACTTATAAAAGTAGATTTATGTGCAATTGAATAATACCCGCCATTCTATAATTATTTTGTTATTGTTTATGAAAAGATATTCCAACATTCTCCATTAGTGCAGGTTGCCTAACCTGTGCAATGATCATAGATGAATCATTCAGTCATTCACCAGATTAATGGTCTTAGTTCTAAACTTTTATTTTGTTTAAACTTAGGAGTAACTTCAGTTTACCTTCATAGGTATTTTGAATTCTACCCCCCTTCAGTCAGTTGGAAAATGCATCTCAACCTCTTTATGTTCCTTTTTAATTTAACATTCCTACCATCGATCTACCCTTAATTACCATATATCTAATTAATTTTGTTATAGTGAAGATGATTTCCAGATGATGATCGCTAAAAGAACTTCCTTTGGACAAGCTTTATCGTCAGGTATATCTTATTTTTCAAAACTACCTTGTTTAATTATGATATATTACTAGTGTAGTTTTTGTTATGTACACTTGAACTTTTTGTTATTTAGTTATACAGATAGTGCTTGGTTACATTTATTTACGGTAATAATTTTATTGATGAAATTTATTATTCCTAGAATATTGTTTGTATACGGTTTTCATGTTCTGGAACTAGTTAGTGCATTAATAGAATCGTGAGATTAAAATTTAGGAACTGGTTAGTGCATTTGTTCTACCGCTTGTTTGATTTCGCATATATCATGCCCAATATGTGTTTGATGCAATTCCTGTATAAACATGTTTGTCATCACTCTCATAGTGTTTGATATGGCATATATCATGCCCAATATCTTCCGCTTCTCTGCTCCTTTTGTATTGAAAACCACCCACGTTTCATTGCAACATGTAAACTGCTTCAAGGAGTATAAAATTTATTTACTTTCATTTATCTGTGTTCCCTCTTTTCTTATTCATTACACTTTATCATTTGAAGCCCGATTCAATGATGATTGTCTTCAAGAAGAAACCAAGAACCAAGGGTATGTCGTCATATTTGTGCGCTCTTGATAATTAATTACAGAGAATTTAATTTTACACGATTATTAGGTCAATTAGTTCAGTAATTTTTGTTTTTGCCAAAATTCATGTGTCATAACTGGATTATTTTAGTCTGATAATTATGTGATTCAGAAGCATTTAGAGAGACTAAACGTGAAATGTCTAATGCTACCATAGGTAAGTTTGTAATTTTATTTACTTTGTTAATAATAATTTTTGTGCAATTGTGAGCTATAACATTGTTATATGATGACTACTGAAAGCTTTGTACCTGATAGGCGGATAGCATATAATGTTATGTAGTTAATAAAATCATAGCAGACAAAGAAAACGATAAACACTTATAACCAATAGGACGAGAGGGAAAGGAACTCCTTTTTAGCAGCAGGGATGGACATAAACTAATTTTATATTGTTGTCTAAACTGTATACTCCTGCATTTTAGTAGTTGCTACTATCCTCTTCAAAAACAAAAAGTAACTAATGCTAGAAATCTTCCTTTCATAGTAGTGCAGTAAGGTTTTCCCTCATATGTATCTTAGGGTTAATTTGCTATATATATTGCTTTGTAAAGGCTTTCAATATTGGAAATTCGGAATTGCGATAGTTTAGTGGCATATTATTTGGTTTAGGTTATCTCGTTCTCATCACTTTTGATATGTGAGTACTTAGTTGGCGAAAGCAAAAACATGTGTTCTGGGTTAGTTTGAATGAAAGCGCCTAACGCATTAAGAATCCCCAGCACCAAAACCAAAGTGAAAAGTTCAAATGAAGTTTAAGAGAAATAGAGAAACATGTACTATGCGGACACTTTACAGCTTACACGTATATATACACAAAGAACGACTAATGTTACATAAATGTATAGCCAATTAGTATGTACTTTTACAGGTCCTCGAGTTGGAGTCTTCATATCCAGTCATCTAGACTAATAGAGACACCTAGAATCCCGAATTTATCTAGACTAAATGCATGATGATATAGATTAACCCAGAATGACAGTGTTTTATACTTTCCCCCTTATGGTGTTGGTTCGTATCATTGGAACCAACTATTAAACCCTGTAGTTTATAAATGGTCATCTAATTTTATTTTTTGTTTATTACTTATGTCATCTATATCACTTTGTTTTTTTAGGTCCATTTGGGATTGTTCTTGGTTCTCAGGATAATCTTATAAAAATTAGAGTCCAAGGAAAGAATAGGCCAAAGTTCTGAAAAAGGAGGCTGCTTACTAAGGTGATGTTGTTGTATTAATATCTTTGGACCAAACTACGAGCTCATGGTGCTTAAAACTATAGTCATATGTGAATATGAGGTCATTACAATTAAACCTGTTTTCTTAGTTTATGGTCACTACAATTCATTTAATTAAATGGGTCTAAATTGCATAGATTGACCCATTCGTAAGTAAGTGGGTTGAAATTGTCACGTCTAATTATAATGTATTTATCTCGTGTCTTTTGTTAAAATGAATTTTTAAATATTAGTGTAATAGAAAGGTAACGGATTTGACCTGTTACAAATCCCGCCAACACTACATTGTTGCCACTACAAATAGTTATGTCTCATGCAATAGTTTACAAAAATATGTGTTCTAACAGTTTCAGTGTTGTGTTTGTTTTTTTAATCAACAATACATTATTATACTGTAATTGAATGTGCCCCTTTATCTTCTTCATGCTTAAACCTGTTTGTCATCACTCTCATAGTGTTTTTTTTAATCTTTTCATGGTATATTCATAATTACTTGAACATTTAATCATGATAGATTCATGTCGGATACCATCACTCTTATAGTGTTTGCCATATGTGTTCTAACAGTTTCAGTGTTGTGTTTGTTTTTTTAATCAACAATACATTATTATACTGTAATTGAATGTGCCCCTTTA
>BQNB010052449.1:9213-31058 GCA_026074375.1 Tanacetum coccineum
TTTATTACTAATGATGCATGACATATTTTTAGTTATACTATTAAGTTTAAATTATTTTATGAACACTTATAGAAACATCTAAAATAATATTTTAAAAACTAGTTGTTTGGCTCGATTAGCTCGTTCGACTCGACTAGCTCGTTTAGCTCGTTCGACTCGAATAACTAAACGAGCTTTCGAACGAGTCGGGCTAAGTATTAGATTTAAAAGCTCGACTCGTGAAACTAATCGAACATGGTTTTTTGTTTGAACTCGACTCGAGCTCGATAACTTTCAGCTCGACTCGAGATAAACGAGCTCGAGCTAGAGTAGCTCGTTAAAAGTTCGACTCGCTAACACCCCTAAGTTCAACATTCAATAGTTGTGGTTTCTTCGTTTTACCATAAGTAGCTAATTTAATTTACTTTCTAGTTGAAGGTTTTTCTATGTTATGAATCCTATTAGGTTTTGAGACATGTTGATGTTCATATTCTGGTACTATTGAGTATTTGCATATTTTTAGTATCAAGCGAACTTATTATGATTAATTGAATTCCATCATTTGTTATTCGGTTCTCATAATATTACTAAGCTATTTAGAAGTTTAAGTCCGTAATTGCTTGAATGTTCTAATACTTGTAGCGATTAACAATATTGATTATGGTCAAGTTTTCGATTATTGTTAAGGGAATGTGTAAACCGGTTTAGATGAATTGAGCTTATGTGTTTATCAATCAGAATTGGTAGTTTCTATAAAGTCTAGTGCTATCGAGAATTAAGTCTTAAGAGCTTGTTTAGGACTAACTCTTTGATAATGAGATAATCAAAGAGCTTATTTTGTTTATCGACACACTAAGGATAGACAGATTATTAGAGCTTGTTAAGTAACCATAACCAATTTATTCGCAAGTACCTGAACATTTAGTGTCAATGATTAACCATGGAATCATACTTAGATAGTACATTTGACTAGATGGTATATTTCACATCAATTTATATCTCTTTCAAGTGCTTAGTTTAATTAGTTGTCATATTAGCTTGTTATTTACTTGTCAAAAAATCAAACCCCCTGTTAACTTGCTTGTTATTTAAGAATCAATCTAGACCAGTCTCTGTGGAATCGACCCTACTTGTTGCTAACTACAAATAATAGAAGTAGGATTTATTTTTGTTGGATTCGACACCCATTAAATTTTGGCGCTGTTGCCGGGGGTTGGTGTCTTAGATTTATTTCTTTTAAACAATTATTTTTAGTTTATTTACTTCATTTTATAATTATTCTTATTTGTAACTATTTTAATGCCCTAATCGTTTCGTACAGGTGAACTTGAATACGATCCTGAAATTGAGAAGACTGCTAAAACGTTGAGAAAAGAGGCCAGGAAGAGAAATTTTCAAAAAGGTTCATCGTCTTCTTGGCTTGAATCTTCTGAATCAAACTTCCTTTCTGATTTGTTTAATCAGGTCACTATAAGTGACCACGAATAGGAAAACATGGCGAACGAAAGAACTTTGTGGGAAATGGCGACACAAAACATCAATAAGCAACCTTTATGCATCCAATACCCACCACTTATTGTCTCATTCGAACTCAAATACGGGTTAATTCATTTACTTCCAACTTTTCATGGTATTGCTGGTGAAGATCCTCATAAGCACCTTAAGGAGTTTCACGTGGTTTGTTCAATAATAAAACCACAAGAAGTTATAGAAGAGCAAATCAAGTTGCGTGCTTTTCCATTTTCGTTGGAAGATAAAGCTAAAGATTGGTTTTACTCCTTACCTTCTGGTTCCATAACTACATGGGACGAGATGAAGCAACAATTCCTCAAGAAGTTTTTCCCCGCCTCGCGTGCTGCAAATATCAGGAAAGACATATGTGGAATTTTCCAATCCAATGGAGAAATGTTATACGAGTATTAGGAGAGGTTTAAGCAACTTTATGCTAGTTGTCCTCAACATCAGATAACGGACCAGCTTCTTGTTTAATACTTTTATGAAGGTTTGTCGACCATGGACCGAAATATGATATATGCTGCAAGTAGAGGAGCATTGGTGCATGAGACACCTACTGCTGCGAGGACTTTGATCTCGAACATGGCTGCTAATTCACAACAGTTTGGTACAGGACAAGATTGCTTGACAAAAGGTGTTAGTGAAGTCAAGACTTCGTATGATCAACGCTTGGATAGTTTAACCTCTCTTGTGGAAAAGTTAGTTATGGGTAATACACAACATGTGCAAGCTTGTGGAATTTGTTTCGTTGTTGGTCACCATACTCATATGTGTCCTACACTTCAAGATGGATCGCCGGAGCAAATGAATGTGGTAGGAGGGTTTCCAGGTCCATCACAAAGAAAGTATGATCCCTTCTTTAACACCTACAATCTAGGATGGAGAGATCATCTTAACTTTAGCTATGGATCGCGTTCGAATAATTTCCAAAAACAATATCCTAAACCGATAACTCACTCACAACCATCATCTTCGCATTCAAGCATGTCTCTTGAAGATATTGTTAAAACGCTCGCTACAAGCACACAACAATTTCATCAAGATACCAAAAGCACCATTTAGCACTTAGAAAATCAAATAGTTCAGTTGGCTACCTCCGTAAACCGATTAAAATCTCAAGCTTCGGGTAAATTGACATCTCAACCCGTTAACAACCTGAAGCAGAATGTAAGTGAAATTACTTTGCGAAGTGGGAAAGTGTTAGAAGAACAGCCACATCAACCATCTAAACGTGATTTGGAGAAAGAAATTATGAAGGAGGGTTCGACGTCGCAAACTCATCAGTCGCAAGAAACAACCAGCCCACAAGATGAAATCAAGATACCTCCTCCATTTCCAGGCCGTTTTGCAAAGTCCAGAAAACAAGAGCAAGAAAAGGAAATTCTTGAAACTTTTCGTAAAGTTGAGGTAAATATTCCACTTCTTGATGCTATTAAGCAGGTTCCTCGGTATGCAAAGTTTCTAAAAGATTTATGTACATCGAAAAGGAAGCTTAAAGGTAATGAAAAAGTTCTGTTAGGAGAAAATGTTTCTGCTATGATTCAAAAGAAATTGCCTATCAAATGCAAGGATCCAGGTATGTTTACTATTCCTTGTAAAATGGGTAATGTCGATATTGAAAGAGCAATATAAGACTTGGGATCTTCCATTAATGTCATGCCTTATTCTATATATGAAGCTATGAATGTTGGAAAATTTGGAAAATTAAAAGAAACATGGGTAATTATACAACTTGCTGATCGTTCTTATGCATACCCCGATGGCGTTTTAGAGGATATATTAGTTCAGGTTAAAGATTTGGTTTTCCTAGCAGATTTTTATGTTGTCGATATGGGTACAAATAATCATTCTTGTTCACCCTCTATCTTGTTAGGGAGACCGTTTCTTAAAACAGCTAGGACTAATATTTGTCTTTATAGGGGTATACTTACTATGGAATTTGATGGTCAAGTCATTAAGTTTAATATATATGGTTCCATGAAGTATTCTGGTAATGAATATTCGGTGTTTAGCATTGATGTTATAGACTCTTTAGTGCAGAAAGTTTTTGAAATATATGATGAGGATTCAATAAAGGTGGCACTTACTAACACCATATCAGAAAGTGCAAATCACGAACTCGAGCCAAACTTAAATCTACAAGAAGCAATTTCTGAACTTTACTCTTTTGCACATGTTAATAAGCATGTTCCTTATCTTGGATTGCCTCTTAATAATGATAAACTTCTTCCATCAATTGTGCAAGAACCAAAACTCGAGCTTAAAAAGTTATCTGATCATCTCAAGTACTTGTTCCTCGGAGAAGGAGACAAACTTCCTATTATTTCCTCTAATAAGTTGTCTCCATTGGAAGATGAAAGATTGATTTGGGTTCTGAGAGACTACAAAGAGGCTATTGGTTAGACAGTTGCTCATGTCAGTGGCATAAGTCCTTCCATGTGTATGCATAAGATTCTTTTAGAAAAAGGGGCTACTCCTGCAAAGCAAGTCCAACGCAGATTGAACCCGCCAATGATGGAAGTGGTAAAGAAAGAAATCCAGAAACTTCAGGATGTAGTTATTATCTATCCGATTTCGGATAGCAAATGGGTAAGTCCAATACAAGTAGTCCCAAAGAAAACAGGTATAACAGTAGTTGAGAATTCTGATGGTGAGCTAGTGACTACTCGAGTTCAAAATGGATGGAGGATTTGTATAGATTATAGAAAGTTAAATGCTTTAACTAGAAAAGATCATTTTCCCATCCATTTTATAGACCAGATGCTAGAAAGGTTAGCGGGTCGAGCTTACTTGTTGTCTTGATGGTTATTCAGGTTTTCATCAAATACCGGTTGCCCTAGAAGACCAAGAAAAGACTACATTTACTTGCCCTTTTGGTACGTTTGCTTTTCGTCATATGCCGTTTGGTCTCTGTAACGCGCCTGCTACATTTTAAAGATGCATGGTAAGCATATTTTCAGAATATGTAGAGGACATCATAGAGGTATTTATGGATGATTTTACAGTCCATGGTGATTCATTTGATTCATACTTAATTAACCTTGAAAAAATTCTTAAAAGATGCATCGAGTCAAACTTTGTTCTTAATTATGATAAGTGTCAATTTATGGTGGATCAAGGTAATATTTTGGGTCATATAGTGTCGGCCAAAGGACTTGAAGTCGATAAAGCTAAGATAGATGTTATTAAATATTTGCCTTATCCCAAAAATGTGTGGGAAGTTCGTTCTTTTCTTGGACATGCGGGATTTTACCGTCGCTTTATCAAGGACTTTTCGAAGACAAGTCAACTATTATGCAGGTTACTCCAAAAATATGTAGCTTTTGAGTTTGAAGATGATTGCAATGTTGCGTTTGATAAGCTGAAAGAGTTGCTCACTTCATCTCTAAGTATACAACCTCCTGATTGGAATTTGCCCTTCAAGATTATGAGTGATGCAAGCAACTATGATGTCGGTGCGATTCTCGGGCAAAGAATTGGAAGATCAGCCCATGATATTTATTATGCTTCGAGAACACTTGATAGTGCTCAACGCAATTATTCTACAACTATAAAAGATCTTCTTGCTATAGTTTTTGCTTTAGAAAAGTTTTGCTCTCATTTATTGGGTACTAAAGTGATTGTTTATTGTGATCATGCAGCTCTCAAGTACCTACTTGCGAAGAAAGAAGCGAAACCAAGGCTGATAAGATGGATCCTTCTGTTACAAGAATTCAATCTCAAAATTCAAGATAAGAAAGGTTCTAAAAACTTGGTTAAAGATCATCTAAGTCGAGTAGTTGCAAAAGAAGGGCCACTTTCTTGGAATGCCGAGTTCCCTGATGAACATCT
Organism: Tanacetum coccineum; assembly: GCA_026074375.1. Classification (NCBI taxonomy): domain Eukaryota; kingdom Viridiplantae; phylum Streptophyta; class Magnoliopsida; order Asterales; family Asteraceae; genus Tanacetum; species Tanacetum coccineum. Next base: position 14,539 of record BQNB010052449.1, read on the forward strand.
TTTTGCGGTCCAAACAACAAATCCATGGTTTGGTACACCTCGAGCAATAATCAGTGACTGTGGCACTCATTTTTGCAATCGAGTGATGAAGGCTTTGTTAAAGAAGTATAATGTTACGCATCGTGTTTCAACAACCTACCATCCATAGATAAACGGTCAAGCTGAGGTTTATAATAGAGAAATCAAGTCAATACTCGAGAAAACAATCAACCCAAACCGTAAATATTGGAGTATTAAGCTTGACGATGTATTGTGGGCATACCGTACAACATACAAGACACCAATAGGTATGTCTCCTTTTCGTTTAGTGTTTGGCAAAGCATGCCACCTTCCGGTTGAACTAGAGCACAAAGCATACTAGGCTGTAAATAATTTAAATATGAAATTAGATGATGTTGGAGCAAACATGAAGTTACAATTACAGGAACTGGAAGAAATTCTTAATGATGCATATGAAAGCTTACGAATTTACAAGGAAAAAACAAAAGCTTTTCATGATAAAATGAGTTCTAGAAAGAATTTTGTGTTGGCAAAAAAGTTCTTTGTTTTCATTCTAGACTTAAGTTATTTCCTGGTAAATTGCGTTCCCGCTGGGTCGGGCCGTTTGTTGTTACTAATGTTTTTCCTCATGGTGCAGTTGAGATCAAAAGTTTAAGTACTAATAAAATCTTTAAGGTAATGGGCTGGAACTCTAGGAGGGGTCCTGAGTTCACCTGGGAGCGTGAAGACCAAATGCAAAAGAAGTACCCTCATCTTTTCCCAAGTTCTGCACCGGTGGCAGATACCACGTCATGAGCTTTGGGGACAAAGCTCTTCTAACGGGGAAAGAATGTGACACCCCGAGAATTTCCGTTCAATAATTTAGCCGTTTCCGTTTAGCAATTTGAATTTTTGAAGTTTCATTTAATATTTACGTGTAACCGGGAAGTATTCCCGCTTTTATCTGAGAACCGTCTCCGGGAGCGAACCGGGATGCCAAACGTTGTAGTATTTTGGCAATAGCCACGTTTTTACATTTTATGACAATATTTAAAATTTCATAATTTTCGGTGATACCATTATTCGTTTCGTTACTTGCGTTAATCGTGGTTTACTTATAACATGAGCTTATACATGTAAGACTTGGAAATTAAATCAAGTGGGAAGCACTAGCAATATAAAATGGAGAGAATCATTTGGTCCCCCCTCCCCTTTGTCTTGTTCGGCCCAAACAAACACCACATGCACCCTTGGTGAACAAGTTTGAATTCAAAACAAGAAGACAAGCCTTAATCACATGATTTGTTATAACTTGAATATGATTGGGAGATCAAATTGGTCCCCTCTCTTCCCTTGTCTCTTGTACACGACACACACACACAAACACACTCTAGTGTGTGAAGCAACTTAGTTATATACCATATTTCATTTACATATTCATTCATAACACACACACACACTTGTATTTGAGCTTTTCTTTTTCTCTCTTGCTCACCCTAACTCACGGCACAAACACAAACACATACAAAACCATACATTTTTCACTTTCAATCATTTACTTTTGAAGACTAGTTGAAGGTTTGATCTTTTAAGATCATTCGGGTATAAAATAAACAACGTTTGGGTTGTTCTTGATCTTTGTTCATCTCTAAAAACCATTTTTCTTTGTAAGTCTTCAAAACTTCAAATAACTTGTACTTCCTTACTTCTCTTGATGCATAAACCTTTGTTGTACAACTTGTTTTGTAAAAAGAATGATTTTGAAACTACATAAACCTTAAAAAGGTATACTTATGGTTCGAAATTTATAAAAATAAATATAAGGAAATCATAGTTTTGTGATCGTGGTTATTTTCATGTGATAATATTTGTACTTTTGAGCTTATTGTATTCGGCTTATATTTGTGAGCTTATTTGAGAGCTTGTTTAATTATTTTGAGCTTATTTTAGTATATATACACGCGAAATAAAATGGAAAAATATAAAGAAATATTGTTGTGACTTATTTTCTTGTAACTTAGTTTTATTTTGGATATTGTTAGTTTATTTTTGAAAGGATGAAGCATTAAGCTATTTGACTTAATTCATAAGATCAAATAAGGCTTAATGGGCCCACAAGCCCACGTCACCCACAACATGAGCCGCGACCCAAGCTTGTACACAAGCTTATGGGTTTGGCTTGTTATGTCTTGGCTTATTATAAGCTTGTGGTAGCTTATTGATGAACCTAGAACTTGTTTGTTATCTTTTTAGTATATCGGACTTATTTATTTCGTACTTTGGCGTTTTAAGCTTATTAGGCCTAAAAGCCCAATAAGAGTTTTAGTGACTCGTTAGACTTGTTTTAAATGAAAAACTATTGTATAGAGTTTGTAAATTGTAAATTGTGATTTTGAAGTGGTTTGAAATTGGTTTTTGATAAAGTCTACGACTTTGGAAAAATGAGTAAACACGAACGGGTCATGCCGAATAAGCTTGATATTTAATGTTTGAAATTGTAAATTATAGAGTTATACCAAACCTAAGAGTTTTTGTTTTGATTTATAAAAGTTGAAACAATGTTTAAGTTACGCTTGATATTTAATGTCCAAGTGTATGTATCCGTAAAAATATTATCTTTGCCCAATAATTGATTATTATTAATAATGTTTGATTTAATGTTTTTATTATTTATATAATGACATTATATAAATAGTTTAATCATTTTATAAAATAATATTTATAAAGTTAAAAACATGTATAAATATTATATAAGTAATACTACATTATTTCTTAAGGTTTTTATAGCCCAAATGGACCCGAAAACACTCGTAAACCTTATTTTATGTTTCCAAAAGCTTTGTATGTTTTTATAAAAAGCGCAGAAAATTATTTATAAGAGTTAACTAGCTTTTATAATTTCTAGTTAAATATCTATACACTTCTAGGTTCAGAAAACTTGATATTTTTAGTAAAACGTCATTCCGAACAAGTTTGTAGTTTTACACTTTAGCCAAATCGGACCCGAAAGCCCTCAAAAACACTGATTTCAATGTTCACAGCTTTCTCGCAGTTTCTCACAGTTTTATAAAAGCTGTGAGAAATTATATGAAATCTTTAAAAATTCATAATTTTCTCGTTTTGCGTCTTTTTTTGAGTTCTTTATATGTACGAAATCGTGTCGAGATGATCTATCATAATATTAAGTTTATATATTTTGTAAAAATTTGTACAGAAACATTTTATACAAATTGTTTTATATAAAAACACTTTTTATATATTTAATTACTAAAATCTCGTAAAATTCATAGCTCATTCGTTTTAACTCCGTTTTTCAAGTTTCTTATATATTCGGAATCGCCTTTAAATGTGCTATTTTAGTATCAGGTTTATAAATTGCATAAAAATTCGTTCCTTCCAGATTATATATTCTGTCCGAATTTATATATGTTTAGAAAATTATTTTTATAACTTTAATTATTACAAGTCTTTCAAATTAAGTAATACTACATCATTAGTGTACTTTAAGTCCTCTAATTTATGTCCATCTATTTATGTCCAATATGTCCAAATAAAATGTCTAGAATAATTATTTATTTATAAAACTATATAAATAAATTTGTAACAATTAATCCAATAATTAATTATATAAATTATCCAACACTTGTAATATATCAAATAAAATATGTTCTTGCTATCTAACATATTTTAACACCTTTTCACTATGAATATGTATTTTCTTGATTATGCATAATCTTGTTTTATTTTATAAACTTTATAAAATAATAACTAGATGGTGATTTAACAAGATAATAAACATGCAATTAAGAAAATAAGGGAAATGAAAGTGTAAGGTTTTATGAATAACCTTGAGTGAACGAAATGGTGAAGAACACAAATCTAACCCTATTCAACCCCTTTAAGTTTGATCTAACCTAAACCCCTTTAAACCTTCTTGATTATTCTTGCAAATGAATTATCAATACTTGAACTTTTTCTTGTGTATGGGCTGCCGAGCAAAAAGAAAGGAAGAAAAAGGTTGTGTGTGATTTGATTTTGTGAAGTATAAACTAGGTATGAAGTTGGTGTTATATAATGGTTAATTAAGAAAGGTATCTCACCTCTTTATGTGCCAGATGATCAAAAATAAGCAACAATAGGTAGGCTCTTAGGTTTATTTGGTTAAAAGGAAGAGGAAAATGTTAGGTATGGGTATTAGAGGGTATGCTTGATCACATGTAAATATTGGAGAAGTAAACATACATAAAAGGGTTAATGTCTTGGTTTAATATGTTTTCCCTTCCCCATTTGATTAAAAAGTGACGGCAAGGAGCAAAAAAGAAGAAAAGAAAACATTTCAAAATTTGTATTTTTATTTATTATGATTATCTAAGTGTATAATTAAGGTGGTGTTAGTTTATTTGCATGTATGCATGCATTTAAGCGTCACAGGTTTAACATAAAGTACAAAATAAAATATGAAAAGTTATAAATTATCTTCGTAACAATCATATAACACTTATTTGACGTAAACTTTTATTTGTTTGATGTCGGTTTACATTGATTGTTGATTTTTAGTTTACGCGATTTAACTCAACAATTAAAATTAAAAGTAAACGCGTAAAAGTTTAAAATAAATAGTTGAATATTTATTGACGTAAAATGACGTGAAAATGTGAATTGTTACAGTCTCCCCGTGTTAAAAGAATTCCGTCCCGAAATTCAGTTTAAGTAGCCTTTCGGAATGGCGTTGATGAAGAGGTGTGGATACTCATCTTAATCCTCCTTTTACGTGCTAATTAAATTTGTTAGAACATCATTTGTACGGGTTTCAATTCCTTGATGACGGTTAAACTTGCCAGCAGATTGCCCTAGGGTGATTAACAATGCGTCTCGACTTTCTGATATAGGATTTGACGTAGGATGATGTCGACTCTATGTAGTAAGGTGGTGTAAAGGTCTACTTAGTTATTTTGATTATTAATTCAGTTTTTCGTGACATATACGTTTTATGAATATGCACACAAAATTTTGCTCTTTAAGAATATAAGTAGAAAATTGATTTTTGACAAAAGTTTTAAGGTGACTACTTCAAGAATATGCACACAAAATTTTGTTGATGCATTGTAGCTATGATAGATGGAATTTGTTTGCTTCTTGGTGTATGCTTTCGGCTCATTTATATATAGCCTAAAAATGCATATGCAAAAATACTCATTCGAAATCAATTCACAAAAAAAATAAGGCCCGCCTCAACGCGCGAGCTATCTTGCTTGTTTCATTCATTGGTTGTATGAGCGAAAAAAGTGACACATGTTTTTAATCATGTCTTAATGTTAGCATTATATTCAAACAAGAAAAGTGAAGTTCGTTGTTAACCACAACCCTTATGGCTGTTGTTATTTTTTTTTAGAAAACCCCAATTCCTACCATTAGAATAAAAAAACCCGATAACACGGCTGACACTAACGGGGCACCGATGCTATACAATAAAAAAACAAAAAATATATATCGATAACACGACTGGCAGTAACGGCGCCGATGCTTATAACATCGAGGACAAGTGTCGCTTCACGTCATAAGGCTAAAACGCACCCTGTAAGTTTGTGTGCTCTAAACCTTAAGAAAAAAGAACCGCACCCTTAGAATAAAAATCATACACCTTCCGACTAAAATAACTGTCCTCTTTTTAATTTTTTGAAATTTTGTTTACAACTTTGATCTTAAATATTTTTGTTTGTGTTATATAATATTTGATATAAAATATATGAATGTATTTAGCTTTAAATGTATTTTTATTTGTATGATTTTCATCAAGTAATACATAATACAAACAAAAATATTAAAAATTAAATGATAAAGTAAAAAAATTAATAAAAAAAACAATTATTTTAGTACAAAGAAAATTGCAAATAACCTCATCAAGAACTTGATATAAATTACTCTTATATATAATTCACAAATGGTCGGTGCCACTGTAGCTTCTACAGTGATTGTTACAGTACTACAGTACCGGCCCAAAATCTAGCCCAAAGTAAAAAAAAAATTTACAAAACGGACTCTTAACTTTTAACTGTTTACGACTTTTTTACATAAATTAAAAAAAAAAGGCCCCTCAAGTTTTTTTATTCGCAACTTTTTTACATAAATTTTTTAAATAAAAATATACGGACAGAAATACTTTTGGACCACGAATAAAATGAGACCAGTATTGATACGTTCCATCCATAAATAAAAAATTTCATAAACCGTATTGCCCCCACCGCAACGCGCGGGTTAAATTCCAACTCGTTTTGAAACAAGGAACAAATTTAAAAAACCACTTTGTCCTATTGTTCCCAGATTCCAAGAAACGAAAGCCCTTCAAATCACCCAATATTTACTCTTCCTCCTCCTCCTTCTCTCTTTCAAAATCAAAACTCTTTTCCAAACACCCCCCTTTCTCTCTCTAAAAAAAACCATCTTCATCACACTTCTCAGCTCAACCCTCACATCCTCACCCAAACACCCCCTTTAAAAAATCAGCTGGGTATTTCAGATCTGTAGCTCAAAGTTAAAACTGGAATGTGTTTTTATTAGGGTTTCTTGGGAATGATGAATAGAAGCTTTAGGGCGCCTGAAAAGGTAATGCCACGTCAGCAAATGAGTTTTAATAAAAGAAGTGTCGTGAAAGAGAAAGAAGAAGAGCTGGGTTTGTTTTTGGAAATGAAGAAACGAGATAATCTTCTTTTGAATAATACTAATGATGATGATTATGATGATCATTTATCTATGGGTAACTTTTTTTTTTATATTATAAAGTTTTGTGTAATTAGGGGGTGTTTTAATTAGCTTGTTTTCGGGCTTATGCGCTTATTTGAAACTGGAAAAGCTTATAAGCCTACTTTTTTCCGGCTTATGAGCTTATCAAGTTAAGCTTATGGACTTTCCATAAGCTATAAACCATAGCTCATAAACCCGAAAAAAGTAAGCTTATAAGCTTTTTCCAGTTTCAAATAAGCACATGAGTCCGAAAATAAGCTAATCTGAACACCCCCTAAGTTATAGATGGATTAAAAAAATCAAATATTTAAATGTGGTGGTTAACTAACTAGGATTGAAAAAGATTCCATTTTTGAAATGCTAAAATTTAACGTCTAGCAACATGTGATAATATATTTTATATGATGTAGTCAAGACAAATAAAAAGGCCAAGTTGCGCGAAGACTAGAAATGGCCGTTTAGGTGAACAAACATGAAATCTGCTTGACCTGGGTGGTTAAACTTTACTAGTTTAAATGAACAAGTTTTGTTGAGGAACAAGTCGATTTTATCGTGTAAAACATTTGTGAACAACCTTTACAGTTTTGTTATCATAGGTCTCACCGGTTTCATGTGTGTTCTCAAAACGGGCTCTTTTTAGGCGGTGTGCGACTTTAGGCTTTTTAAAGGATCCTTACACATATGTGATTGATGCTAGAAGGGAAAGAACATAAAATGCTAAAAATGGGAAGCTAAGTAGTATATGTAAGTTGATGGTTGTTTTGTGATAACGTGTATCTGAAATGTTTTTTCGTTTATGCTTGATTTTGTAGGATCGATTGAAGGAAGTTCACAGATGTTCAGCATGCCTGCAGCAACTCCTGCTAGAAAGACTGGCGCTGATGAGTTTCTTAACTCTGAGAATGACAAGAACGATTATGATTGGTATGTTTTATTTTTATGGTCTCTTGTGGGAATATGTAGTAAGGGGAAAGAACATGGTTTATCACTCATGTATGAGCCATATGTTATGAGCTATTTACTTCATTTTGTTATTCTGTAGTGACCATTGTTATGCTTTCAGGCTTTTGACGCCCCCTGGGACTCCGCTTTTCCCTTCACTGGAAATGGAATCACAGAAAACTGTCATGGGTCAGACTGGAACTCCCAAAGCTCGTCCTACTGCACTAAAATCTCGAGTAAGCAATTTTCTGTTTCTATACAGGGTAGCGTTCTATAGTTATGTATTTCAGTGATATTACGAGTAGTTTGACAAAATTTTCTATTAGGCCTTTTTTTGTGCCAATAGCATCTCAAAGTATTGAAAATTACATGTTTTACTTGCTTGTTTTTGGTGTAGCTATCAAATACCCAACCAGGGGCTACTGGTAGAAATAACATGGTATCTAGACAGCCAATGTCATCTCCTGGATTAAATACTTCAAGCACTGGACTGCGTAGGCCTTCCTCCTCAGGGGGTCCAGGTTCAAGGCCTGCTTCTTCAAGTGGAAGACCTGCTTCTTCAAGTGGAAGGCCTGCTAATCCAGCCGGAAGGCCAGCTACTCCAACCAGACGGCCCACATTAGCCTCATCATCTAGACCCTTGTCTAATTCAGCTACTAGACCCGTGTCAAGTTCAACAACCAGAACAAGCTCTAACACAACTTCCAGACCCACTTCAAACACACCTTCAAGACCGACAAGATCATCAACACCTACTTCTCGTTCTACCGTGAGTTCAACTAAGCCCACACTACCAGTTAGATCTTCAACCCCTACATCAAAGTCTACCGCAAGATCATCAACCCCGACAAGTAGATCAACATCATCTTTACCTGCAATCAAACCCATGTCAAGAGCACCGACCCCAACTCGTAGGCAAGTGTATGTCCTGGTAGGTTCGCATATGAGTTGATATAGCTGATATTTATGGTATTTTGCTTTCTCCAAATGTCTAATGGTTGGTTGTATCTAGTGACAAAGGTATTGTGCATAGATTTAGTTTCAGAGTTCGAGTGGTCAGTGAGGATCGATCAATGCAATCCACACTGATGACGTATAGTATGAACACCAAGCTTACTGGGCTTAGTTCATAATATACGCATATGGGCCTAGGCCCAATACAACAAATAACCAGACTACTAAGCCTGACAGGGGTCACGCTCCGGATATTCTAAAGACGCACGTGAGTACCTTTTAAAGCCGTACCCGTTGCACCTCCGAGGACAAACACGAACTACGGAAGGATGCTCGCGTCCGCAGACACGATTACATAGGGACCCTTGCCCGACAAAGGACCCACTCCGGCTACTAACAGTCGCAAGCGAAATATTAGGAAACCCTAGTATTAGGCTTGCCTATAAATAGGGGTCATTTCACACCACAAAAAAGGTACACTCTGTCTGATCATTAATACACATATATACTCTGACATTTTCTGATTCTCTGACAAACATGTATACTTACTCTCACGCCGGAGATTAATCGTGGGGTTCGCCCCGCGGTAAGGCTAACGGTTTACTCTCATTTGTGCAGATTATGATTGTACGACGGTGAGTGACTGGACTATGGTCGACAGTTGACCGGATGATTCTCGTGGTTCTATTTTTTGCGTGTTGAGTTGATTTTTTTTTCATTCTTGCAAAAGAACGTTGTTTCTGCATTTCATTCTGGCTAGTTTATTCTAGTTCTAGAGGTGGCAATATAGTTGGGTTGGGTGAGAGGTCAAAAAGAAATAGAAGAGGGGAAGGAAAAAAAAAAAACAAAAAGGATAAATAAATAGTTTAAACAAGTCTGTTTCTTGGTACGGGTCAAAATGGGTTTGTTCTAGTTCAAGCGCAAGTAATTTTTCTGAACATGCTTAATGCGTTATGATTTTAAGCTCCTATGCTTCGATAATATCGAGTAATAATTTAAATCTTTGAAAAAACGACTTGTTAGGTTGTATGCATTAAAAGTATACTTAGGATGACTTTAAGCCCGTTCCTTTTAGCCTATTCTTTTAACTTGAGCCGTTCTAGATAAAACGCAATCCAAATTAACGTGTCTGTAAGTAGAAGGGTTGAATTTGCTACCTCTAGTATGCAACTAAAAGATGATTTAGTCTTGCGAAATTGGAAATGCAAATAAGAACAATTCCGTTGACAACACGAACTTGATGTCATAAAAGAACATATGTTTTGTTAATTCGAATTTGGTTGTATGATCCAAGGCTAAATTGTATCTTTTGAACAGGATATAAGGCGGACAGTACCGGGTAATCTGAGGCCATTGATGACTAATATTCCAGCATCATCAATGTACAGCGTTAGACCTGGTCCCACAAGAAGTCGAACAATCAGTGTTTCAGATTCACCTCTTGCAACAAGCAGCAACGCAAGCTCTGAAATGAGTGTGAATAACAATGGTCTGTGCTTGGATGGAAACATAGATGATGAAATTAACAGTGAGAGGTGTTCCATTAACATCCGCGGAAGGTGAGGCTTATGTGATGTATTTGTTAACTGTTGTATCGGAATTTACTTAATCTGAATGTTAATCTGCTTAACCCATGAATGGTAGGACTGATATCGTCTAATCTAGTTATTAGTTCCAAGCAAATATTGCTTTTTGAATGTTAGTCCGGTTAGAGTAGCAAAAAGTTGTGTGTTTTTTGCTTGTTGCTTGATTGCTTTTTGTATGGGTGCATATAATATATAAATTGCAAAAACCTGTACGTGTATTAGAGATTTGGAGTTAAGGCGAACCTGTGCTTGTGTAAACTTAGAACTTGCTATTGTGATATAATAAGAAGCAGGTATGTGCAAGTCGCGAAAAAGTAGTATAAAAACCTGAATCAACTTGTAAATATATTCGGTCAAATTTTTGTTGGATTTTTTGCTTTGCTGCTGCTACAAGCAATAGATTCAACCATCAAAATCAATTGACGTCTAGATGATAGTGACTTTGTCTAATAAATGGCCACTCGTGTTGTAAATTGTAAAGTTAGGCTTGTTTGATGGTGCCATGTGATCTCTCGTTTGTCGATTAGAAATGATTGATTGTTTTTTGTTTTACAAAATGTCGATTTTGAGACATTTAAACCCAAACACGGCCAAAATCCAAAATGTGGAGTGTGGTTTTGGGTATTGGACCACGGTGGTAAGATGATCATGACCACCACCTGTGGCACATTTATTTCATTGCTTTCTTTCATCTACAAAGCCAGTGAAACAGTTAACCATATATTTGGATATACAGTCGCTTTCTCGCACATTGTTATACATGCTTGATATATTCGCCAAAAAAATGCAATTGATGTCGAGTGGAGGATATCATGGCGTGATTGGTCATTATGGTCAGTATCGTTGTGAATTGTCTTGTTCGTTGGAGTCGTATGATCATTCCCATGACAAGATGAAGCCTCATGATATCTTGTTTGTCGATTGTAAATTACACTATTGTTTATCGTATTACAATCACATTGCTGTTGTGAAGTCATACAGAAATTGAATGAAAATGGTCCCAAAAAGAAGTCAAAATGCAAATGTGGAATCTGGAAATGGGCGTAGTGTCCGCGTATATGCCGGACAGGCCAATAGTCCGAATGGGCCACATAAAGCCCAAGCTAACCACTCAAGCCCAATCGAATCATTCCAGACCAAGAAAGCTATTCAAGTCCGAAAGGGCCACAATGGTCCGAACGGGCCATGAAGTTCCAAACGGGTATGAGACGTCAGCCTAGTAAACAACAAAGCGCTGACTTCATCTCAGACATCTACAAGACAACGTCATCAAAGAGATAACGTCACCATAAACACAGGAAGATAGTGACTATACGATGAACTATGACGTCAATTAAAGAGATGTCACCATCTAAGACACAGGCGATAGAGACACGACGAAAGGGTCGTCAACTACATGCCAGAAACCGTACATCTCTACAGTGTTTCGACTAGTATAAATACCCCCGTATTTACTATTCAAAAGACAGCATTTACTGCACACACACACACACACATTTATTACTATAGCCTCTTCGGCTCCAGCATACAGCCCCTTCGGCTCACATTCACATACTTACTCTCACGCCCGAGCTTGGTCCTGGGTCAACACCCAAGGCGAGTTAACGGGTGTTCTTTCTTACTTTCAGGTAATTTAAGAGGATACTTCACCAAGAGGGTAGGGAACGCACCCTAGACTCAAGGTACGGTATTTTACCTTAACAGTTACAGTTGTACCATGAAAAGATGGATCAGAAGTAGTTGGTATTTGCAAGTCAAAATTAGCCTTTTAGAGGAAATTAGTTTTCATATTAGTTGTAGTCTTGATGTTCATGGTAGTTAAGTCTTAAAATGTTGTAAATATGAATCATGTTTTGTATGACTTGTAATGGTTATGGATGTATGTATTATCGATGAAAACCATGGTTTCTTTTGGTCAAGTATAACACTGAGTAACATGTCTACATGTCCAACAAGATAAAGCCAATTTAAACTCATCATATAAACTGTAGTTGTAGCAATGAATGACCCATATGGCAAGACAAACATCTATAAACTGCAATTGTACCATGGTTGCTTTTGGTCAAGTATAACATTAAGTAACATGTACATGTCCAATAAGATAAAGCCAAACAACACACATTGTATCTGCACATGGCAAGACAAACAACACACATTAAAGTGACCCATATTATCACAAAGGCAATAAAAGTGACCCATTTTACCATGGTATCTGCACATGGCAGACAATAAAATAATCTAAGGACCATTACATTATCATCCATAAAGTCACTACTTGTCGTATAATAAAGCCACTACTGCATTGATTCCAAAATAAAGTCACTACTTGCCATACAACCAAGGCAAAGCACATAATTGTTTCAAAAGGTATGCTTTAAATTGGTTTTACATCCTAAAACAATATGCAATTACTACAACTTCACAAAAGAACAAGTTTCATAATGGCCATTGGCTAACCTAAGAGTTAAACATATCAATACAGTAGTACATAACAGATTACAATTTCACTGGCTTGCCTAGGGTATTCCCAGTCCCATCATTGACATAGTTTAACTTCTTTTTTGATGCAATCCTTTATGATCTTGGTCTTAGAACCCTTGATGAAGCTGAGTTAACTACAAAAGTCTGACTTGGTGCTTGAACTGCAATTGGTTCTTGAACTTTAGATGAAGCTTGAATTACAGTTGGTGCTTGAACTTCAGATGAAGCTTGAACTGCACTTGGTGCTTCAACTCCATTTGGTGCTTCAACTTCATGTTGTGCTTGAACTGCATTTGGTGCTTCAACTGGTGTTTGATCTGTGACATTAGAATAGCGAAACAATTGCATATCATCAGGAGAGCGTTCATCTTCTCAAGGATCATGTTGGTAAGCATGTTCACGGACAAACCAGGTTTTGTAGATCATTCCATTACTTTCCCATTCCATCTGTTTCCTCCTTTCTTCTTCATGTATAACATCCTCAAGAGCAGCTTGATCTTGTCTGAATAATTCTTCTTGTTGTGAATGAGTCATGTGTTGTCCCTATCTATGAGTATATGATAATTGAAAGATGTTAAGTATATGATAATTGAAAGATGGTAAGTATATGATAATTATATGATAAGTATATGATAATTGAAAGATGTTAAGTATAAGATCTAACCTCATTTATGTTAATTCCACTAATGTGACAAACTTTTTTCCCTTTGCCATCATTATTTGAAGGACCACTGCCATCACCTTTCTTTGGCTTAGAAGGATCACTCCTATTACCCTGCACACCTTTCTTTGCCTTAGAAGGACTAGTACCATCACCATTACCACCTTTAGTTGCCTTTGAAGGACCAGTGTCATCACCATTACCACCTTTAGTTGCCTTTAAAGGACCACTGCCATCACCCTTACCAGGAATACTGCTATCACCAAGTTTCCTTCTCTTTGGTCGTTGTATATTAGATGGTGGTTTTGGTCTTGATGGATTTTTACAACTTCCCCTGTTGTGACCTCTTTCCCAGTAATTTTGACAAGTTATAGGCCCACCAGCTCTATTCACATAATGATCTCTCTCTATAGGATATCTAATCCTTCTGGATCTAGGCCTGCCAGATAATTTTCTAATTATTAGTGGTAGTAGAGGTACATTGTTGTTCCTTTTCAACTTCCTAGAACTATGCACTGGTTTAATGCTAAACTGGTATGAATCATACCATTTAGATTAGCTATAGCATTCACTTACACCTACATCTGCATTCTGTTTGCAATGCATGTATGCTGCTACACTATGTACACATGGTATTCCACTAAGTGACCACATTTCACAATCACATGTTCTGTTAATCTAGTTAACCCTATAAGCTTCATCTCCTTTCCTAACTTCCATAACTTGGTAACCACTATGATTTACCACCCACAATCTACATTTAAAGAATTAAAATGTGTAAGTTTGATTTAAAACAGTTGAACTATCTAAGTTTAACTTAGATAGTTTAAATGTGTGCTAATCTGTGTAAGTTTGATTTAACACAATTACCTTTGTTTCTCCTTCAATGCTTCAAGTTATTTTCTTATTGAAGGGCAAATGTTGTCTTGGCATTCGGATGTCACCTTACTCATGACACATGTTCTCTGAATAAGGTAAATCCTTATGTCCTCAGGCATAGTGATTATTGGTTTCCCTCTTGCATTCAATATCCTAGAGTTGAAACTCTCAGAGATTTCATTCTTAAATGATGCAGAATAATTATTTGTTTCAAACAAAGCTCTACTCTAGGTTGAAGGGTCTCTTCTCATCAAATAATTGAAGGCTTCATGACCTAGTTGTCTGATCTATTCCATGTTCTGATCATATACCATCATAATAGTAGTTGCAGTTACAGCCCAAAACAATCTCCTATAATGCAACCCATACCACATTTTTTTGAAGTTAACATAGATGTGCCTAGTGTACTGTCTATGTTGAGCTCTTGGTAACCATGCCCTCACAGCTTCCAAAAGAACCTTCAACCAGAAATAAAAGCAGATTAAGATACATGATATTAAAATATAAACAGAAATAAAATGTTGTTATTAGCTTGTGTCCATCTAAAATTATGGTAGCACCATCTCCATCATCTAAATCCAAATCATCACTAAGCAAAGATAAAAACCATGCACAGTTGTTTGTGTTCTCCACACCTACTATTGCCCATGCTACGAGAAACATTTGGTTATTTACGTCCCGTCCCATGGCAATTAGAAGCTCTCCCTTGCAAGTATGTGTAAGAAAGCACCCATCAATCCCAATCACTCTTCTACATCCTGCTTTCTAGCCATCCTTTAATCCTTTGAAACACACACAGAAACTTTTGAAGTAAACACACCCCTCATCTTCCTCAACATCCAGATGGCATGTAGACCCTGGATTAAACTCTAGCACAACCTGCCTATACTCCCCTAACTTACTGTAATGTTATACCAACTCATCCTCATGGTCATAGATTGCACACTGTTTGGCCCTCTTGCACTGACCAGACTCACATCTACCATAAATTTCTCTTTTATATCATTTTGCATATACCTAACGGTTATAAATGGATTGTTTATGATATCCTTTGCATAATAACTAGCAATCCATTTATATGTAACCAATGACCCAATGTTATAGCTCCTAGAACACTTGTGATCAGGGTAAAGAGATTTGATCTGAAAAGATTTCTCCAAACTCATCCATGAAGACCATAATCTGAAACTGCAATAGTGACTGTTAGGTGTATCTTCTCTTAATTTTCTCTTTAGTCCTTTTAGTAGGTGTATTTGCATACTCTGGTTGACTTTCATCAGCTAAGCTCTTACCGTTGCCCTTACTAGGTGTCTTCTCATTATAAGCTATGCCCTTACCCTTGCCCTTACTAGGTGTCTTCTCATTATCAGCTATGCCCTTACCCTTGCTCTTACTAGGTGTCTTCTCATTTTCAGATGGGCCATTAGACATCACACACACCTTTTTTAACTTTCTCTAACCAGCACATTTACTTATGGAAATATCCTTCCCACAATAAACCAACAAACACCTAAAGTCATTTCTCATATACCACATCGGAAAACCATTGGCAACTCCATGGTTAACCAGTGATTGTTTCAGTTGTAGGGGGTTATCATATTTCATTCCTAGAATTGGTTTTTGCTCATTCCAGGGTGTTGCTGGATTAAAAGTCGGATAACTAATGCCAGATCTGACCTTGTACTTCATATATAGTATATCCTCTTCTGGGTCAGCCTCTGCAACATAATTACCTTCTAAAGGTGGGTTTGGGTCATCTAAAGTACCAATAAAGTTTCTAGTACCCACTAATTTATTTAATAAAGGATCATCAGTTCTTAAACTCTTTATCACTACATTATCATCACTCTCAACCTGAACATCAACAAAATCTGGGATTGTCACACACTCCTCCTCATATGAACTAACATGATCCTCAACTAAAGGTGCATCAGGAATTGGGAAATTATCATCCCTAACCATGGCCATTACATCATACGCATGATGTTCAACATACAAGTCTATCTTAAAGCCATTTTGGTAACCTAGTGTCATAAAGTCATCTATATCAGACTCACTTTTACAAACCAACAATTATCTCTTTAACATGATTGACACTCATACCTTCAAAGTTGATATCTTTGATAACATACTTTTCACCATGCACATACTTCAAAGGGTTTTGGATGAATACACCATTATGGTAGAGAGTAGTCGTACATCTCCTCATACTTGTGTAAAAAACCTTCAACCTGAAAATTAAGGTTTCACAATAATGTTAGATTTTTGAAATTAACTGTTAATAACTACCAATTGAT